>CAUYTI010006065.1:0-66281 GCA_963575145.1 Galago senegalensis | reverse complement strand
GGTTCGAATCCCCAGCCCGGACCCGCCAAACAACAATGACAGCTGCAACCAAAAAATAGCCGGGCGCCTGTGGTCCCAGCTACTTGGGAGGCGGAGGCAGGAGACTCGCTTGAGCCCAGGAGTTGGAGGTTGCTGTGAGCTGTAATGCCACGGCACTCTACCCAGGGGGACGGCTTGAGGCTCTGTCTCAAAAAAATAAAATAAAAAAAAGATAAGGTAGTTGAACCTGTAAAGACTTCCATAGGGACTGTTTAAATCCATTATAAAAAGCTACCAAAAGAACTGTTCTGCAGATACTTTTATTTTTTGGCATGAGCTATTTGAAAAGATCAGGTTATTTGTCTGACACATTTACACACATCGGGTATACGTGTAAATGGCCTTTTTGTGGTGTCATTTACATTGTTTTTCTATTTACCATATTTTCTAGAAGATTGATTAGCGTTGTATTTAACTTTGGGGTAGCAGGAATAACTAAGATTCCTTGCAATTCATATTGTGTTAATTAAGAGACATGGGATATGTGGTTCTTCCACTTTGATTAATCTGAACATGTACCACTGGTTAAAGAGATGTCGCTTTGATCATGTGAACATAAAATTCCTCACTAACGTGTCACCTAAATATTTAGTATAATTTTGATCATGGTTTAGATTCGTTGTTTCATTATAGGTTGCAAAATGATAATATTCCAATTCCATTTTCCTTCTGAATTAATTAAACAAAATTATTCTCTAAAAAGATGCCCTTCTTGGGCAGCACCTGTGGCTCAAAGGAGTGGGGCACTAGCCCCACCAGAGGTGGCAAGTTCAAACCCAGCCCCAGTCAAAAACTGCAAAAAAATAAATAAATAAATAAATAAAATAAATAAAAATGCTCTTCTTAACAATTTGGGTATACAGAAATAAAATCAGTAGTATCAGATTGGATAAATATATGCTTGATTCTATTTTTATATTACCAATTTTAAGTGTAATGCATTGCTACCCTAACAACTTCTAATGCTATATCTACTAATATCATTATAAACTTGTGAGTTTCATAAAATTAATTGCAGTTTTTCTTACATTCCAATAGTCTCAACTTGGGCCGCCATTGGAGCATTTGAGTGGTGTCTCCTGTAACCTTTAGACATGAAACTTTATAGGTTTGATGATTTATTTTTGCTTTCCAGCTCAAGAAAATGCCCAATGGGACCATTTCACCTCTGTATCTGGATTGAACTATTCCTTAGGAGATTTCTGTTTTGAAATGATATTTAGAGGTTATAGTCTAAGAGCTAGAAGTTCTGCTTAACAATTAATATTTCTAAGAAACTTGGAGAGACTGAGAAATGATGTAGGTTTTAGGAAAAACATAAGCTTATAGAAACATACTAGTATATGCATTCTAATGTGAGAGGCAACATTTTATTGTAAATTCTTTGATTATACACTATTTTCTCAACTATCATAGTTTCAAAATATCCATAACAATACGACTCTTAAAAATAAGACATCTGAATGCAGTAAGAATGTATTTACAGGGGTTTTTGTACCTATTCCAAGCCTTAAAAATTTGTCAAAACTGAGGTTGGTGGGTTTAAACCCTGCTTGGGCCAGCTACACAACAAAAACAAATAAATTAAAAAAAAAAAAAAAGCCAAGCATTGTGGCAGGGACCTGTAGTTCCAGCTACTTGGGAGGCTGAGGCAAGAAAATCACTTAAGCCCAAGAGTTTGAGGTTGCTGTGAGCTGTGATGCCACAGCACTCTACCCAGAGTGACATAGTGAGAATCTGTCTAAAAAAAAAAAAAAAATTATAATGCTTAAGCAAAGGAAATTTAAATCTAAATATTTTTATTTTACTAGAATCATAAGACATTTTAAAAAATAGATAAAACTTTCGGCATCGGAAAAACTATCTTTTAAATTTTAAAATTTGACAAAATGACGTTTAATCTAAAATACAAGTTGATAGTATCACTATGGTTAACATCTTCCACAGACTTTCAAAAACTCCTATTCAAGACTGCATAGATCTACCGCCTAGATTCCCACCCACGTATCCCATTCAAGACGAAAGCAATCAGGTTCTGGAAATATTGGCTGCTGCAAGTGTCCAGCTGAGTCAATCTCAAAGAAATAACTCTGGGCCAGATATCTGTACCAATGACCAGTGGGTGTGGAGATAAGAACACCTTGACTCACAGCCTCACTGCGGGCAGCTCTTGAGGGTCATGACGGGTCCAAAGCTCCCTCTGCCCAACCATTCTGTCCCGGTTCCTTCCCAGCTGACATCCTCAACACCATTTCCTGAGACTCTCCATGTGCAAATCTGCAAATCCAGGTTTCAATCCTAGCAGACCTGATAGACAACAAATTTTGTTCTACAAAAACAGTTCCAAATGTTGATACTCACGTCTTAGTTTTCACAGATCTATTACACTTTTAAATGACTGTGAATTAAAGAGAAATTTATAACGCTCTTCCCCTCAGTGTGTAAGCTTTCTGCTTTTAGACAAAATGGCTTAATTTTTCTTTTCTTTGTTCTCAGTTACTCATGTGACTACTTAATATCACAGTTCAGTTTCTGGGCACCCGGCCAGATTACAAGTCCAGCTATAGATTTTTAGCATTATCCTCCTCCAAGCCAAATGCACTTAAATGAGTATTTAATTGAATTAATTAGAAAATTATCACTTAGTTTAAGTAACCTAATTGTTCTCAGCGTTGGTGAGAATCCCGAAATTTACAAACTGAATTAAATGTGTGTTACCAAGGGTAAGGCGACATAAGTCCCATAAATTAAAGTGTAAATGATGGCTTTGGGTATAATAAATAAACTTCTTAAAGGGTAAAAGAACTTTTGTTAAAAGGATTATAAAGTTACATATACAGACACTAGATGCAAATATACAGATGGTACCTGAAGTATGTGTACACCTTTTAAGAAAGGAAAAAATTGTATTAAAATTTGAAAACTCAATATACACCAATAACAAAAGGTGGATACACGTCATGTTGACATCTGCAATTACAGAGGAGCTCACAGCGGCCATCAGCACCCAGACCCTTCTGATAATGGGGAACTACTGCGTGAGGGACGTTGATGTTGATTGAAGCGTCCACCCGTAATTCACTAGAGCAGATACACTTAATTTGTGCCCGTAACTGCATGAATGCATCACAGTTGACTTCCCACTTCTTACCTTGTCTGAAGGTAAACATTTATAATATGTAAGTGTGTACATTGTACCTTTATAAGATGTATCATAAAACGGGGTCATGATGGGCTGCCCAATGCTATTGATGTGATACCATGACAAGAGGTCACAGTAATATTTAACATGACCTTGATCTCACTACATCTTTTCTCCAAGAGTCTGAGATTTCTGGTAAAGACATTTCTCTTTCTTTCAACATACACCGCAAATTTAAGTCCTTTCTACTTTATGGTAGGAAAGGAAACACTCCCATATGTGCATCAAACATTTGTTTATAAACCGATTAATCTCTTTCAGGATGAGGCAGTGTTTAAGTCCCTAACTTCATAGATTTGAGAAGATAGCTAGTGCCTAGATAGTGCAAGAGCAGAGACAGAGGTTCTCTTATCTCTCAAAAGAAAAAGGATTGGGAAAATGCATTTATAAAAACTCCTACCTTCATATCAATTTAAGATCAAACTTTTGAAAACGTGTGTCAGTGCCTTTACAGTGCCTGAACAAATAAACAAGATTCCAGGCAACAGCTCATCAATTTTCTTTTTTCTTTTTTTCCCTTTTTCTTCTCTGCCCAGTTCACAGCAACCTCAAACTCCTGGGCAAACGTTATCTCCTCACGAGGGTGCGTCTTTTCAATTAACTGTCCTTGTTTACTGACGTAAATTTCTCTTCTGGACGCCTAGTGGAAATAAATGAACAATCCAGTATAATATTAAGCGATATTATAAAATATGTGCCAAATATTATGAGCCTTCAAAAATGACGGTTCTTAACATTTTTCTAAACGCATTATAGAAAACATTAGACAGAAGCTGAAATTAGAACATCATGAGTGCAATTCTCCAGGTAGAGAAGAGGGATAAACATTTTCAGAGTGCTATTCCCAGAGCCTGGCACAGCTCACACCACCTGCCCACACGGGATGTCACAGTCTCAAAATCACACTGATAAACACGCAAGTACTTTCATGGGTTCTTACCTTATAGTATATAGATTTGAAAATCTATGTTCCCAATTTTTCAAGAGAGAAGTATATTTTACTTGAAGCTTCAACTGATTTAAAATCTTTACCCACAAATGGGTGCACACTATCGCATGTAAATTGGCAGGGTGAATATTAGATACAATTTTTATTTATGTTGCTCTTGGCACTATTTCACATTAAATAGAAGATTTTGGGGAAACAAAATATGGCATATTGAAAATACAAACTCCGCTTCCCTTCATATTTTATTTACGTGTCATTCAACATAGCCAACCCCATCATAACTTTACTTTTCTATTCATGACCCTAAGGTTTTGCCTTTTATTTCTAGCTCATATATCTCGGAAGTGAGAGCAATGAATAATCATCTTAATTCTGAGAAATGTCATTTTCTTTTACTAATGTGAAGAAATACTGAAAAATCTTTTAATGTTGTTGCCAGGATCTGTTTTCAGCACTATTTGCTTCATTTTTTGGTAAAAGTTACAGAGTGTAAAGTTACTCAAGATGGAGATACCAGATTTTTTTTATATTAAAGTATATTAATTGAAGGGGCAAAGAGAGGTTTACGTTGTAGACAATTTTCACACCTTCCAGTAGAAGGAAAATAAATTGCAATTGTCTTCTTTGATTTCCATTTATTTGTTTCCCTCTAGAGAACTTATTTTCATTTTTATTTTTCCTACAAGGCATTGCGTCTAGAAATTTGCACATCGTGAGTAGTTCACGAAAGTACAGATAAATCTCATTCTTGTGTTATTAAATTTCAGAGATACACTCATAAGCAATTTAGAAACAAAAGCAACCAGTTATGAAAACTTCAATAAAGATATTTTATTTCACTTCCAATAAACATATGTATGGTCACAAGAGATTAAATACATTGAAACCAACAGACTAAACTCCTAAACCCTTCTAGAAACATCATTGTTTACTTGAATAAAAAGTACTTGAATTATATATTTTGAACTATTTTCTATTACACTGATATGTCATAATCACTGCCCTGGCGCACCTTTTTAGTCAATTGTTTTTTATTGTTCTAAATATTCACTTAAATTTCTTGGTCATAAAATATCAATATGCTTGTTCTGTATTTTCCACATCTAGAATTCACCTTAATGTCTTATTGCCTTTAATTTCAGCTCTCTTTCCCCACCTTCTATGTAGAAAAGCCTGCGCTCTCTTGTTCTGTGTGTGAGTATGGGAGTGTGTGCCTGTTCAATGCTATCAATATTTTAAAAGTCGAAGCCAGCTGTCTTCACGGTCTGAGCCTGAGTGGGTCTTTGTTCTTGATTAGATTTCTGAACACAACTACTGAAGCGATATTATGCCCCTTCCATTGTATTATACTAGCAGATTCAGCAGGTCATTTCACTGTATTATCGGTGATGCTAAATTTGACTGCCTGATTAAAGTGATACCCACCAGAGCTCCCTGCTGCCAAAGTATCTTTTTTGTTTCTCTGTTATTTGTATATGATTCAAGGGGTGATCCTTTTGGGAAACTGCAGTGATGATTTGCAAGTTTTATTCCTGTTTCTGCATCTATCTACAGCTATCATTCCTCCATAAAGAGCTCTTCCTCATACTTCTTCCTTTCATATGAAAGCTATCACCTAATTATAGCATAAGAATATGGGGAGGGGGAAGATGGGTGGAGGGAGGGAGGGTGATTGGAGGGATCACCTCTATGGTTTATCTTACAGGGGTACAAGTGAATCCTTCTAAAAGTAGAATATCAATGTCTTCACACAATAACTAAGAAAATGATATAAAGGCTATGTTAACCAGTTTGATGAAAATATTTCAGATTGTAGATGAAAACACCACACTGTACCCCATGATTGCATTAATGTACACAGCTGTCATTTAATAAAAAAATAAAATAAAATAAAATAAAAATCCAGAAAAAAAAAAGAGTTCTTCCTCTTCCTAATCTTCAAGTTTTGCTAAGGATGTATGGAGTATTTTTTTCAATTTTAAATGCTGGTTTTTATTTACTGCTAACTGTGCAAAAGACACCAATTAAACAATGCACAGTAAAACACATACATCTAATATTAAACAATAGCATATGGGTTGAACGCAAAGAAGAGACCCGCACACCTTCCAACTGATCAGTTTTACAGAACACAACTCAGTTCAGACAATTCTTGAGAACCCCATGAGCTCTCATTTAATTTTGAGTTAGCCAGACGCAAATTCTCTTGGTTTTGTTTTACTTTATACCAAAAAGTGGAAGTAATCTCAGTACTGCATGGTTTAATATGATATGTGATTTCTGAACCAAGGAAATAGTTTGTTTGAACCCACCACCTCTGGCATATGGGGCAGGCACCCTACTCCTTTGAGCCACAGGCGCCGTCCTTTTTATAACATTTTTATAAGCATGATAGCAATATGTTTGCTGATCAATTCTTACGGGTTTCTTATATATCATTTTGGCTTTTCTTAATACACAATCCTGTCATCTGGCATTGATGGATTTGTTTCCTCTTTTTGAATACGTCTACCCATTATTTCTTGTAACTTTTCACTTACGGTCCCCTGTACATTGCCGAGCAAATGTGCTTACGGGGCTTCTTGTTTCATTCCCAATTTTAGGTAGAAAACTGTCAATAATTCATTTTAAGTAGTTGTGTGCTGTTGGTTTTATCTTGATATGCCTAATGTATTAAGAAAATAGGTTTTGGGCAGTGCCTGTGGCTCAAAGGAGGTGGTGGGTTCAAACCCAGCCCTGGCCAAAAACTTCAAAAAGAAAGAAATAAAAAGAAAAAAAGAAGAAGAAATTAGGTTTTTATCTTACTTTTACATATTTTATTTTTACGACTTGGCATTTTAACTTATAAAATTATTATTATTTTTTTGCACATGTAAAGATTATCGTATGATTTTTTTTCTCTCTTATTATCTAGTGAATCAGATTAACTTGAATGTTAGAATCAAAACCAGAAACTTTCCATACCTGAAATAATTTTTATTTGAGGGCAGTGCCTGTGGCTCAAAGGAGTAGGGCACCGGCCCCATATACCAGAGGTAGCGGGTTCAAACTGGACCCTGGCTAAAAACTGCAAAAAAAAAAAAAAAAAAAAAAAAATCTTTATTTGATTGGTGCTCTATATTTTGCCCAATTTAATTCATGAGATATTGGTTAATATTTTTCATCTAAGTTAAAGAGAATTCGAGCTATGATTTTTCTTGCTTTAAATGTCCCTGTTATGTTTTATTATCAAAATCATTTTGCACAAATATCTTTAGAATTTTTTCCTCTTTTTGTTCTTTGGAGGCGTTTTGTGATTTGGCTATTGCTTTATTTAATATTATTACAAATATTTAATTGTAAAAGAGACATTAGAATTGGTTTACTAAAGATGATGTTACATACACTTTAAAAAATCATCTAGTTTAAAAACAATTATTTGTACATACCTTTTTGCACTATGTTCTACTGAACATCAATATCTAATTGCATGTCTGTATATTTAAAAAATTCACAGTCAACTTCTTATAAAAGCAAAGATTTAAATGAAAGTATGCCTCGATCGTTGTTTTAAGTTATATCATTATACAAGTATGATCAATTACATTTAGTTTTCTCAATGGATTGAACTGAGAAAGATAATGAAATAGATTTTCCTTACTCAATATGCTGACTGCTAATTTATCTAACATAATTTGTTCCTTATCTACTGCCAGATTATCAAGATAGTTTTATTAAAGAAAGCTTTCTATCAGGTAGAGTAAAAATGAAATTACGTCACTTTTTCCCCATAACTCTTTTGGTATTTTATATTTTTCCAAAGCATTATGCATTTATTGTGTCATGAGGAGCAAAAATATAGAATAATCAGTTTGCTTTACATGGCATGCCTTTATTTACTAATTCATTTACCTCTGAAGGCAAAATTCCATGTAACTTTGTTTCAAACTATCCAAAAGAAGAAGGAAATTGTTGGAAAGTCAGGTGAAGACTATTTTATGAGCAATTATTGTTCAAAGTTAGATAAAGATGTACACTGTCCTACTGTTCACACATACGGGTCTTCTCTCCTGGAGGGTAATATCATCATACTGATTTATTATTGTTTAAATATCAATTTACCTTGGTTACTCCATGCCTCTCAGTCGAGCACAGCTTATCTTTCCTGGTCTGAAGTGTGAGTTGTCATATTTTTTATTGGAGTGGGTATGTCTCAGATAAAAATAGAGTGCAGTTTTGCTTTCTGGCATGACCTTGTCATTTGAGAAAGCATTACATTTTAACGACACGTAATTTAAAATGCCTCTAGGAATGACTTGGATTTACTGAGATATTTTTAAGAGTCATTACTTACCAGAGGTTGTCAGAGCAGTTGTAGAGTGTCAGCCTTCTTCAGGGGAGATATCCGAGACGACTCAAAATGAATTAACACTTCTACCATTAATGTTTGATGGGAGACCATAGTGAAAAAGATGGATGCTCACATAATTGACATCCTTAACATTTAGAGCTGAATGCTTAAATGTCAGAAACATAATTCTGAATAAAATGTCAGGACCTAACTCAATAATATTTAATGATGTAATGGGGCAGGAATGAACAGAACTCATTTTACATTATTAATGAAATTATTGAAAATAGGCTTAATTGCCCCCACAGATCAGTAAGTTTTTGTTCATATTATTATTTCTAAGAATAATTTGTCCAAAATTTTCAGCTTCTGCCCAATAAGTGAATCATTCTGATTCACGTGATTGCAAAACACATTTATGAAAATGTAAACGGTAATTGTACTTGGTAAGCTAAATATTTTAATTTATTCCAATGCATACAGTATCAAATTATGCTTCATTCTTGATATATTCAGACTTGATCAGCATATCTTTTTCAAGGAAATGATATTATTAATAAAAATACCTACTAGAAGAACTAGTAGGCCTATATAATACCACAACCATCAACAAAGAACATCAAAGATTGCCAATACAATAACCACGTGAAATCATTAAGAAAAGCTATTTATTAGCATGATTGAGAAACAACAGAATGATAAGATAGTTATTTTATGTTTCACAATGACGGAATATTTTTTTCTAATAATTCTATGTCAATGAACGTGAAGAGTTTCAAGACTACGTAGATTTATCTTTCAGCTTTCGGGGTTCCATTACAAAACTATTTTGGTGGCAGGTACTTTAGATAATGCCTTTTGAGAAATCTGCATTCATTGTTATCCAGAGCTGGAAGAAAGATCATGATAATTATGGCTCCGCTGGTCATTTTGCAAAACCATGAATTCTGGTACTATCACCTTGACCACAACTGTCACGAGAAAATAGGGTACGATATGCTTCTGACTTGAATCTGGGTACATCCATGTAGGGAAGGTTCTTGAAGAGGATTTGTGAGAGAGGTAATAAGTTGTACCCTTGCTTCAGACAAGAAGAGCAAAGACTAGTCAACCTCAAGGATGGGAGTCTGAGAAGTAGTGGTGAGTACCAAGGGGCAGTCCAAGACACAACTAACATTGACTGGTTCTAAATACAGTCGTTCTTTTTGTCTCTGTGTTTGCAACAACACTGCTAACCTCTCTGCTGAGGGTCAGTGTTCTTTTTAACAGTATTATTATGGCACATTTTATATAACTCTATGGGATTTCTGAGCAGTTGCCAGGAGCTCCATAGGTCAAAACTATTGTCATGTTAAATATTGCTCACTCACATTCCCTCACAAGTGCATATTGTATACTTTTTTTGCAAATGACCAGATGAGTGATATTGCAACAGATTGAATGTTAGAGAACACGCACACACGAATATATATGTGTCAGATATTAGATCAAAGATTCATCAGATTCTACAGCAATGTCTCATAATTTAAGCAATTTTTCTGTATAAAAACCCCCAAAGGTTCATGCTACATAAATAAAGACATAAATGGCTTTATTTCAGACTGAGTCAGGTTTGCTTCCAAATAAATTACACATGGTTACAATTTTAGCCTTTGTTTTTAGAATTATAAATAACGGCTCTAATCCCAGTACTCTGGGAGGCCAAGGCGGGTGGAATACTTGAGTTTAGGAGCTCAGGACCAGTCTGGGCAAGAGTGAGACCCCCGTCTCTACTAAAAATAGAAAAACTAGCCTTGTGCTATGGTGGGCATCTGTAGTCCCAGCTATTTGGGAGGCTGAGGTAAGAGGATCCCTTGAGCCCAAGAGTTTGAGGTTGTTGTAAGCTATGATGCCACAGCACTCTACCCAAGGTGACAGAGTAAGACTCTGTCTAAAAAAAAAATACCTTTGAATGGGTGTGTTTTTTCTATATGTAGTGTGAGCATGTTAAAAGAGATATGTAAATATATTAAAATAATACTGAGATTTTTAGAACAATTTGAAGCTTCCTTTAGGATTAATTTTCAGAGCAAGATTATAAAACACACCCATGAACATCTTAACATTTTGTAATCATATTTTTTTTTATTAAATCATAGTTGTGTGAAGTCATGGGGTACAGTGTGCTGGTTTTATACACAATTTGAAATATTGGGAGGGTGTTTGGTGGGACCACGCCTATGAGGGTTCATCCTATGAGGGTACATGTGAATCTTTCTAAATGTAGAATATAAATGTCTTACACAGTAACTAAGAAAATGACATGAAGGCTCTGTTAACCAGTTATCATATTTTAAAATCAAGTTTAGTATGTTCGTTTTAACTTCACGTAGGCCTAAGTGGATTTTTATAATTTTCAAAATTCAAACACAGTCAGAGAATAAAAACTTACAACCTAAACACATATTCAGAGTGTTGCCCAAGAAATGAGGAAAAGCTGTAATAAAGTAGTCCCTAAAATACTTCACTCACTGAAAACCTTATGAATGCAGCAAAACAGAAGTATCGAGTGCCTGAGATAGAACAATTCCAAGCACTGTGTTATACGGTTAAACTCTGTAACTCTTTAATTCTTAATAATAATAAAAAAAAAAACCCAAGAAGGTGAAGATTAATGAGGAGAGAAACTGAGTCTCTTTGTTCAGAGTCCACACTAGATATTGAATGTTCAAGATTTAATTCACATCCAAATCTAACTATCACAACTGGGAAACAGATGGTTTTATTCAGTATCGACAGCCTTAGAAGCCATTCAGAGCCTAATAGGAAAAATCTGTTCTCACAGTGGGTATTTCTAAGAAATCTCATATCTGACTCTCTTGCTTACTGTAGTTTTTAAAATAACAGTGCCTCCCCAGAAGTGCATTAATGTACATAGTTACCATTCAACAAAAATAAAATAAAATAACAGTGCCAAGAAATGCTACGTGGATGGGTTGGCAGAATGAAATAGAATATAAATTACACAACACCTAATGATGGAATTGATCAGTTGCTGGAGCTTTTAAAAATGCCACAGTCATTCTTCCCAAACACGAAGCAATTTTAGTCATTAACGTATTATATTAAATGCATACTCCACTCACGCTTGGAAGTATCTGGACTGTTGTCACGTTCTTTGAGGTGTAACATTAAGTTACTCACTTGCTATCTGTGCGATCTTTCATGCACTCATTTATTGCCATAATTGTCTTTCTCAGATTGACTTTGGATGCATCCCACAAGTTTCAGTATGTTGTATTTCCATTTTTGTTTTTCAAAATATTTTTAAAGTTTCCTTTCAATTTTGCTGTCTCACTGGTTGGCTAATGCAGATTATTTATTTTCCACACATCGGTGAATTTTCTGAACATCTTATTACTGATTTCGAGTTTCATCACATTGGGGTAGGAAAAGATTGTTGATGTCTCCCAGTGTAGTAAAAAAAGTGTTTATAAAACAAACATACACACACACTCATATCTATTTTTCCCTCAAAAACCTTAGCATTTTATTTATTCCTTATGTCTTTTCTTTACAATTAGTAACACTTCGAAACATTCCAATCTTTTATTCCAAATAACTATTTATTTTTAAGTCTTTTTAACCTTATTTTGACAGTTTGTCTTCTTTCATTGCTTTCTGCTTATTCAATTCGTTTTTATTTATTTATTTTTTTAAATAGGCTTATAATTTAATAGCAATAACTGTGCTTAAGATAAGGACTAGAAACAAAAACCTTGTAAAGAACGAACAAAGATGAATACATTCGGAGGAGAAATCAGACGATTGCTGGAACAAAATATTGAGCAATAATAATAATAATAATGCAAAGAAAGTAACACTCACATCGTCAGATAAAAGTATGTCTATCATAGAATGCTTTGCCTCTGAGGTTCAGTATGGAGTCAACAGTTAACTTCATTTTTTTCCCCAAAGTCTCCAAAAATAGACAACTAATATTTATAAATGAAAATAGAAGATAATTTCAAAGAACAGATTATATCAAATCTTACAGACAATAGAAAAAGAAGAAATACTTCAAAATCATTCTACCTGGATATATTTAATATTAAAATTGGAAAAAAATATATTATTATAAAGGGAAATTACAAATGTATTTCACTTATAAATGAGGATGCAATATCCTAAACAACATATTAACAAGTTGAATTAAAAATTACTGTTCAAACAATGTACTTGGGTCAAAATTAAATCCAATTTATGTGATAATTAGTCACTATTTTCTTTTCTTTTTTTTTTCTTTTCCTTTCCCTTACCCCTCCCTCTTTCTCTCTCTGTCTGCTCTCCCCTTCCGCCCACCCCCACCCCCCACAATTCATTTTTAAACGTGGTGTTTTTCTAGCTAGGCTTTTCAATATGTACCCCTGAACGATCCTAATGTATCTACTTGAAAATATTAGCTTAGCTTTAGAGATTTTCAGAACATACTCATAACTTTATAAATAACTTTTTTGTTTGTTTTTGGTTGGGGCTGGGTTTGAACCCGCCACCTCCAGCATATGGGGCCCGAGCCCTACTCCTTTGAGCCCTAGGCCCACCCTATAAATAACTTTTAATAATTATTGTTTGTTTCCACCTTTTGTTTTACTCAGTTTTCTCGTTTTTACGGCTATTCATGCCTCTTAGTCAATCTTTGATCTTTGACTTGGTGACTCAGTCTGCATCCACTCCTCACCAGGTTACATCTGTTGTTCTTAAAACTCATTTTGATCATCATCTCTTCTTTCTAATGCCCTGTTAGAATCACTGAAATCTGTAATTTAGATTTAGAGAGCACCAACAGAAATCAGCGCCTGATGGTAAAAGTTTAATAAAATTATTTTATCGAACACTATTAGAATCAAAACCAAATTGAAAACACCCAAGTAACGACAGAGGAAGCAGTGCAGGTTTTTGAATAGAGGTGAGGAATTGGGAGATGGAGCTACAAACGACATTTCAGAGTAGAAATTAATATGAGATGGGAGACAAGATTAGGGTAAGAAAAATACTGGAATTAAGTCATTGGCTTGCTGGAACCTTATATAGAGATGTTCACGTCCCCGCCTTCCACACTGTGAAGTGCTGATACCTACATGTCCTATCACTCAGTTTTTCCTCAACCCTCCTAATTAGGATAATTTATTTTTTTAATCATCATCAATAACCATCCTGTTGCCAACCCACTGGTCATTACTCTCCATTTTCTATCATCATTCAAGCAGCACTTGATAAGATTTCTCCCTTTTTCCTTCTTAAAGAAAAATACTTTCCTCTTCCACACAGGATCATTTTTTTTTTCTTTTTTTTCAATTTGCTTTCATTTCTGGTCTCTAAAGGTTGAGATTCCCCAGGGCTTTGATCTGCCCTCCATTTTTTGGTGGCCACAGATTTAAACGTTGTATATAATCTAATGCTCTCCGGAACTCCAGACTCATTTAGACTGCTTAATATTTCTTCTCTGACACATGGTATACATCAGGATTAAAATATCATATTTTCCTCAAAGCCTACTATGCTCCCAGTATTCTCCATGTAGAGCATGGCCATTCGTGATCACCCTGTTTCTCTTACGTGTCTTGTATGTACGATCAATAATCCCCGTTGACATGTGTGTATATTTCAGCCCTTCTCCCCAGCACGATTACAACCATCCTAGGATGAACAATTAAGCCTGTGATGTGATGGGACCCAAAGCAAAAATAAAAATGGAGCCCCTCTCTCTTTCTCATATATAGCTTGTGTGTGTCTCATATACATATCTAGAATACATATATATGTAAGCACACATTATATACATATATACACACACACAGATTACAGAAAATATATATTATATATAGCTATAATTATATATGTATTTATGAATTATATATAGTGATGATATATGTATTCATATATATTATATATACAATATACATAATTTATATATAAAATATATAACACAATCTTTAAACAGTTTTACTCTCTGCAAGAGGACCCATCTAGACCCTTCTTAGGCACTGTTTTTACAGTCAGGAAATCAGAGGAGCAGCTTTCTTACCTCCTCTAGCAAGAATTCCTGCCTGCAAGTCGGCTGGAGTGATAGCAAGGCTATCCTGGGAGTGGGCAGGACTTTCAAAACCCGGGCTGCATTCCAGGATGCCTCGGATCTGATTAGACCATTTCCAACCTGAATTATTGACTGACAAGGTCGGATTTCCCAGAGAAGTGGGATAGGTTTGCTCCCTTCCCCAGACCACCAGTGACTCGGGCTCTCTGTCCTCGGTACCACACTTGACTCTGAACTTCCCAAAACATCTTCTCAACAGGGGAGAGAAGCAGCACCACTGATCCTGGGTGCTGGGTGCTTGGACGCCCATTGAAGGTGAAGTGACCTAAGGTCTTTACCCCCTCAGCCTTAGTCTCCCTGAAAACTGTGGCCTTGGAAGCAGAGTTTTCCCCGAAGATCTTGACCTTACAAAGATCCTGTATTTAATTCACTTTACCAGTTGCAAATTTTCAATAAACTCTCTTAGTAGAATGAAAAGAATCAGAATTACATACAGTATTTGTATTTTATAGAATATAAAAAAGTGTATTTATGTTTGTGTTTCTGTGTTAACATATGTGCAACCCTCCAATCAGTGTGGCCTAGGCTAAAACCCCTGTTTCTAGGTAGAAATGTCACAGTATCTGTCACACTATCCTTCTGTTTGACCATAGTGATTACACGTGAGCTAATTATATTCCTAGCGAGCCCATAAGATACAGCATAATTGATAACACAAATCCAGTTGATAATAAAGAAAAACATCTTCAGGAAAATATGAGTTATTCTGCTCAGATATAGGCCCTCTAACCTCCACTGTGTTTCCAGAAGTTCACAAGGGGAGATGATCGCTCACCAAATTGACATAAATTTACCAATTTCTCTTAAAAATACGATATATCATTATTTGGGCATTTCTCTGAAGGTGCACTTGTGGAAATAGGAACTGTCTGAAATCTTTTGCAAATTATAGGCTCTATAAATAACTAGGATTTCTTCAGCGCGTGTTGATTCTTTCATTGTCAGCTTTCACTTTGATGTTTGAGAACAGTTATTTTTAGCGGTTTCAGCTAACGCACTGCGCTGGATTGCAGCTTGGAAGGTTATGTGCCACTCAGGCTGCCTCGCAAAATAGAAATACCAGTTGAAAAGTGTTTCTTAAAGCTGGACTTAAAAGGCATTACCATTTTAGAACAGGGTGCAGCAACAGAATCTTTGAAGATTTATCTTTTTTTGTGGTTATTACTAGGAACTCATAAAACGCTTTCACCACTACCACAGAGGTCCCGTCTACAAAGACCAAAAATGGTTTGTAGTGAAAAAGTAATAATAATGCCAGGAATCATCAAATTTTTACTATTTATAGTACATAAAAAATTCAGTTCTGATGTCATCTTCTTTGTTGACCATTTAACGGACATTTAAAACAAAAAGAGTAGAAAATAGATTATTTTCTTTTCTGATATAAAATTTTCTTTTTTTTCCTTTTCTGATATAAAATTATAATTTCCATCTCAAATATTTCAAAATAACTCCCTACCAGTAAAATTTGGTGTCATATAAGTAAAGTATTTACTATGAGAAATATGATGAAGCTTAAATTACCGAGAACTTAAGCTTGGATATTTGGGGGCTGATCCACAACTTATGTCAAGCTGAGTGGAGCTGTTCCCACGCATCTATCATTTCTAACTCATAGCTTATTATAAATATAGTCATTAAATAAATCCTCATGATTATATTCACTTTATACTATTCAAAAAATGAAATGCATATATATATAGCTGTGTGCGTATATGTATATATATGTACAGACAGTTCCTACACGTTTTGTTAAAGAAAAAGAATATTTAGCTTAATTCCTGTTTATAAAAATATATTAATAATGATATAACATGCAATAATAATTTCCAGGTAAAAGTAAATGGTTTGTATTTCATATGCCTATATAAGATACACTTATTCTTGGCAGCACCTGTGGCTCAAAGGAGTAGGGTGCTGGCCCCATATACCAGAGGTGGTGGGTTCAAACCCAGCCCCCACCAAAAAAAGAAAAAAAAAATTTGGACTTCTAGGCTTTTCTGCTCCGTTTCCAGTAATGGTATTCTGAACCCCTGAGGAGGTCTAATCTGGTTAAGGCATGTGGGAGAGATAATTCTTGGGAAGCCAAGAACGCCAAATTATCATACCTCTAGCCTGAGAACCAACATTTGTGCAGACGGGCCATGTAGAATGCAAACAAGTATCATCATTGTTCTTAATGAAATGACCTATTCAGAACTTCACTGAAGTTATTCAATAAGTAAAGTGGAAGGGAAAAGAAGTAAAGTAAAATAAAATTTCTATTTAATATCTACATGAAAATACATACAGTTTAGAACAGTGTACTATGAACTCCTCTGCCATGGAAGCCTTTCATGGCAGTATTGTAACAAATGCAAGTATATTTATAAATTTACAAATGTACATGTACCTGATTCTAAAGATTACTGATCCATTTTTCTTTCTTTCTTTTTTTTTGAGACAGAGCCTCAAGCTGTCCCCCGTGAGTAGAGTGCTGTGGCATCACAGCTCACAGCAACCTCCAACTCCTGGGCTCAAGCAAGTCTCCTGCCTCCACCTCCCAAGTAGCTGAAACCACAGGCACCTGCCACAACATCCAGCTATTTTTTGGTTGCAGCCATCATTGTTGTTTGGCGGGCCAAGGCTGGATTCGAACCTGCCAGCTCAGGTGTATGTGGCTGGCTCCTTAGCCACTTGAGCCACAGGCACCCAGCCTGATCCATTTTTCTATACATAACTCTTGTTATATATATCAGATCATAGCTGACAGACTGCATAGGCATGCCTGAATTATTTCTACCTGACTGGATTATCTTTTACAATATTGTCTGGGGCCAAAAAATAATTTGGGAATAATTTATTAATAATTTGCTTGATGTTGACATCAAAATTTTTGGTATGGTTCATTAATTTTAGCAAAATAAAGGTTTTAGATAAATAAGTCAGCAGAAATGCCAGTAAATGTGATAGAAAATGACAGGCATATATCAAACTGTACATTTTTGTGCCTAAAGACTATTAAAAAAATCCCAGAAAATTAGGCTTGGCACCTGTAGCTCAGTGAGAAGGGTACCAGCCACATACACTGAGGCTGGCAGGTTTGAGCCTGGCCTGGGCCTGCTAAACAACAATGAGAACTCCAACCAAAAAATAGCCAGGAATTATAGCAGGTACCTATAGTCCCAGTTACTTGGGAGGCTGAGGCAAGAGAATCACTTAAGCCCAAAGAGTTTAAGGTTGCTGTGAGCTGTGATGCCATCGCACTCTACCAAGGGTGACATAGTGAGACTGTGTCTCAAAAAAAAAAAATTAAAATGCACACCATCTCTCCTACGGGGAGAGCATGTGGGTATGTTTCAAACAGGGAGATGAGGGAGACAGTTCCAGACAAACAGAGGACCCACGTACCACATGAAAACGTGAAAGAGAATACAGCTTATTAGTGACAGTGTAGACAGTCCAGGAGGTAGAAATGTTGAGAAAGAGTATGATTTATCAATGAAAGCAAACAATAAATTCCTCCTGGAGGATGCCTTTGTTTGAGTAAGGGGCTTTGCTGTTATCTAAGGCTTCAGAGACAGTGCTTCGGAAGTGGTGTTTGATAATGAAACTCTTAACAGAGAAGACTGCAAGTGCTAAGCTGATTTTTCAATGGGAGTGAAAAATATTTTGTTTGTTCTCAAATAAATGATTATTCATTTTTATTTTCTTTTTTTTTGAGACAGAGTCTCCCTCTGTTGTGCTGTGGCATCCTGGCTCACAGCATCCTCAAACTCCTGGGTTCAAGTGATCCTCATGCCTCAGGGTCCCAAGTAGCTGAGACTATAGGAGCCCACCCCAACACCCAGCTTTTCTATTTTTAGTAAATACAGGGTCTCACTCTTTCTCAGACAGGTCTTGAACTTCTGAGCTCAAGTAATCCACCTGCCTTGGCCTCCCAGACTGCTGGGATTACAGGCGTGAGCCACTGCCCTTGGCCTTATTATTGCCTTATGTTGGGCCAAGGATTGAAGTAATTTCCTTATTTTTCTCAGATTAGCTTCACAGAAAAAGAGATGCATTAGCTTTCCGTATAGTGTCTTAGCCCACATTATACATAAACATGAACACCTTTAGCTCAGTTTTGTTTAAATCGTGAGGTCCCTGGCCCAGGGGGATCTCCTGAGCGATGCTGTGTCAGTGTATTGAATCCTAGTCATTCATCTTACTAACGGAGGCTGCTCATCCCAAACTCATACAAAGAAGAATGCACAGGATTGACTGAAATATCCCTGGTCTGTGTACTTTTGTCTAAATATGTCCTATTTATTAATTCTGAACAACACCTTGGCTGGCGGCGGCAGAAGTCCTCAGCCCTGATGGAATAATTTTAATCTAATATGCAGAGATAAGCAGTATTAAATGTCTCAGCTGTCAACACAAGGAAATCAGGCTGCAGTTACCTTTCTCCCCAATGTCAAACTGAAAACACTAGGAATTATTTTATGTAATGCAATTTGTATCGAGAAATCCCATTGTTAAATTTAGCCTAAAGTTACTTGTTTGTAAGTTTGTCTTAAAGATTTCTCCGTATGTAGAGAACTGTCACCTAATTGGATGTGTAAACAGATTGTAACCTACTTTCTCACCAATCAAAATAGCCAACTGATTAAACAAGGCAACCGAGAGGCTGCAGCCGTCAGCTTTCTGCACCTCTCTTCTGTTTTCTGTACATCACTTTCCTTTATCTGTCCAAAAATTCGCTCTAGACCCGAGGCAATGCTAGTATCTTCCTGACCCTCCTCTGATTCTGGGCCTGCCTCCTTTGGAAACCACTCTTTGCTAAACTAGATTGTGCTGAAGTTTTTCTTTTAATACTACAATGAATGTTTATGGTTTATTTGAGGAAAACTTTGTATTGTGTTCAAAGAATTTAATTTTATATTTCAGTTTCAGGTAACAGATTTTTAAAAGAAAGCTTTATGTAAATGATGGAATCCCTTAACAGTCTTATCAACTAAGCTGAACATGGCAACTAAGACGTAAGGTACCGCCTGTGATTCTAAATCTAAAGTACTTTATACTGAGCATAGAGTTTTAAGTCATCCATGAGTTCTTTAAATTAATGAACATTTCCGACTTCTCACTGTGCCCTAAGAAGTCTCTAACTTCCTCTGCAAATTGCATTTGCCAGTAAATGACTTGTTTTTAAATAGTTTGCCTTGGTAATCATGTTTTGCTCTGTATGGAATGGGTGATGATTGCATAATCTGTAAATTTTAAGTGAATATGTTAACATAGAGAACATTATTTCTCAGACACCAGCTGTTTTACATTGACACCTATTTGTGCCACTGACCTAAAATATGTCGAAGAGATTTCTGTCATTTTCATGCTAAAAAAGTGCATCTATCTCAATTTAAAGTAGCAAAATCACTGTCTGCAAGTTCATGGTAAGTTATTTTTTAAAGAAAAAAATTGTAAATAAGTTAAATGCCAGGTATTTCTAATATGGCCAGTTCTATATTAAAATTATAAGGGCAAGTTGTTTACTTATCTATACTAATAATATAACTTGTAATATTAGTTTTTTAAATGTTATGATTGAATTAGAAATACAAGATAGACAAAACTAAAAATCATATAAATAGGGAAAGTATTTGCTTTTACTTAATTTCATGCATCCTCTTAAATTTATTCCTTAATTTTACATGTAGTCATATAGCTTAGGTTCAAATTTCACATATAGCATCACTTGGATATTATGGTCAGTTACGTTCAAAAAAGCTGAGAACTTCAATTAGCATATACTTGTCAAAAATATCAACGAAAGTAATTAATTATGTTCTACAGTGTATGTAGCCCAGTAATGATTATACTTAAAGCTGTCTGGGCAATCCCAGTTTCAGGTTGGCCTTTCTGACCTATCACTACCTACGTGATGGAGGGGGATATTCTGGCTTTTTTGTGAGAGAAGGGAGTTAAATTATTCCTTTTTAAAATTAATCATCAATGGACGGCATTGGTGGCTCAGGGAGTAGGGCACTGGCCCCATATACCGAGGGTGGTGGGTTTGAACCTGCCCCAGCTAAACTGCAACAACCAATAAAAATCCCCAAAACAGCCGGGTGTTGTGGCAGGTGCCTGTCGTCCCAGCTACTTCAGAGGCTGAAGCAAGAGAGTAGCCTAAGCCCAGGAGTTGGAGGTTGCTGTAAGCTGTGATTCCATAGCACTCTACCGAGGGCAATAAAGTGAGACTCTGTCTCTACAAATAATAATAATAATAATAATAATAATAATAATAATAATAAAATTAAATTAACCTTCAACTCCAAACAGTATATTTCTCAAGATTCAACTCCAATCTTAACTTTGAGAAAACTCAGTGCAAAAGTTCACAGTTCGGTTCTTTATTTAAAAAAACTTTCTGGGTATTGTAGATAAGTTATACTGTCTTACTGGCTCAGCCAGTTGAAAACAGTCAGTAAGCAAACTCACCCTGAAGTTCCATGGACAATTCCAAATTTTATATAAGGTTTATTGAATCTCCAGAGCTTTATCTTAGTCAAGATTAAAATTCATATTTCAGAACATACCCAGAGTTAATATTAGACCTCTTTCAGTCAAAGCATAAATTATCTCTATCCTATGTAGTGCTAACTTGTTTTCTAAGAAGTGCCCTCAAATTAATTAATTCTTGCTTAACTTGTCTCAGTTCCAGGCTCCACACTTGAGCACCATGATCAGGACTAGTGTAAGGTGTTCAAAGTGCCCGAGACACAAAATTTCAGGAGATAATCTCAGAGGTTTTCAATACTTTGTGGTTCTTTCCATATACTGGCCATAAATTATTCTTTAAAGATATGTAGACAGTCATAATACATATGAGACAGGAATATAATCGGCATGCTTCCTATGTCAGAGAGGAAACGCCCAAAGTTCTACAGCTATTACAAACAGGTGGAGATGGAAGATAGACAGTTTGTTTTCACAATCCAATATCCTGTCTCTCCTGAACATTGTAACGGGGAAAAAGTAATATCTTTTCCTCACCTCTGGCAAAGTTCATGACTGAGGCACCTATAATAAAACACACCTTAAAAAGATAAAGACACAGATTAATCCGAGTTTCACACACCACAGGTACCTTGAAGAATGAAGATTCAGAGCAGCAAGGAGACGTGTGTATTTGTCTGCTTAGTTGTGAAGAAGCTGACACTGGTGCCGAGGTCAATTAGACAAAGGGGTACGGTGCCTGGATCACGGCGATAAACTGGGACGGGTCCAGCAAGTCATGTCTGTCCAAATTTTTCCCATGTCTCTGTGTCTTCAGAAATAGTGACATTCCGTCTTTCTGATTATAGGGAGGGCAATTCTGAAACGAGGGTCTTATAACCTACCTCATAGGAAAGTCTGCTGATTCCTCAAATTCCAAGGTGCCATGAACTAGGTACCATGCCCTAAACCCACCAACACAGTATAGTATGTGCTCATAAATAAATGTTTACAACCTGCAGAGTATGTCCCTCTGATGGGTTCTAGTTATTACTGAAATATTCCCTCATTTTAAATATTTTAATGCATTTATTCATGCATCTTCCAACCTGTTTATTCCAGCTCAGGGTCATGGGAGGCTCCATTCTATCCCAGCCACACAGGGAACAAGGTGGTTACCCACCCTGGACAGGTGCCTTCTACCACCTCTTTGGAATGTGGAAAGATGGGGGAGACCCAGAGAAATCGCAGACAGAGATGGAGGGAACGTACAAACTCCACACAGATAATGGCCACAGTCAGATACCATTATTTTTCTCATCAGTGTTAAAATAATAAGGCTTTAAATGAAATGACATCATTCAATGGCTTCCTACCCTAAAAAATGAATCTAACAAAAAACCCACAAAATGTGTAATCTAAAGAAATAAAATATTTTTGAAAGAAATTAAAGAACATCTAAATAATGAAAAAATATCCCATGTCCCTGCGTGAATGACCTTAATGTTGTTCAGATGGTTATTTTCAAACTAACATATAGATTAAATGCAACTGTTCAATAATCACACCACATTTTGTTAAGCTTATCCTTGCCACCACCATTTGGTAGAATTTGCCATCCTATGCGTATGTCACAGACTCTTATTAACTGTATTTGATCTGGAAAAAAGAAATAATAGAGAAACTGCTTAAAAGAGAACAAAAATGCATCCCCTAAATGGAAAATTTCGACAGTTATCAGCTCTATTGTTCTCTCCTAATGGATTTTGTGTCTGGGTTGAGCATTTTTTACTCAGTCCTCTTTCCTTCTTTATTCTCCACTTCTGTTCAAAGGCAAATTGGTTTCTAATTGTCTAGAGACAATTTCTCAGTGAGTTCTCAACTACTGGCACTTTGCATTTAGTCTCTAAGACATCTATTTACTCTGAAATCTTGGAAAAGAACACATCATACTTATGTGATGCCTTTGCTCTGCTTGGGTACACCCATAACGAGAAATTTATCCTCTTCTTTCAATTTTCTGTACTATCTACTTCAATTCCATTCTCATACCAGGTGTGAGTATGATTTTAAAGTGGATTTAAACTGTTTTCGAGTGTCTATGATGGCTATGTATGGTGTCCCGCCTGACGTAATCCAAATATTCTCCTTATCACCCTGGTTCATTTCCCTCTCATCATTTAGTAAAATGAGAAATCCCAAAGTATTTTCTACCTAACTGCTTATCTGATGTCCCATACTGATTATTATTAACTGTTAAAAGTTAATTAATTATTATTAACTTTTTAACCTTTAAAAAGGTTAAAAAAAGTAAATGCCTTAACACAATAATGAAGTGAGTGAGGCGATAGCTATATTGATTGGTTTGACATGACCATGTCAGACTGTATAAAAAACCCCAACACATTATACCCTACATATTCACAAATGTGTTCATGATCTATGTGTTATTTGACTTAATAAAAAAATTATTCGGCTCTTTTGATAATCTGAAGAGGTCTGTAAAAACAAACATTGAGATTCCTAACTTGGTGGTTTTGTCAACTACCATGTAAAGATTGTTAAAACAAGCAACAATATCAACAAGCTACATCATATGTTACAATTAGTAAAATTAAATTGTCATTTGTGGTTTGATTACTATCATGGCATCAAAAAACAATGAAATTGCCCAGGGCCAGTTGGAGATGTGGACATTATGTCTCCATGCAGCATAGTTTTAGAGATTTTTTTTTAGAGAAAGCTATTGCTATCCTAAATTACTTAACCCAGCTTAATGTGAACTAATTTTCCAGCAGTTGTGCTAAGGTGAATCAGTGCCAAGCTACTCTCACGTTTAATAGCTTCTGATACATTGGGATCAAGTTTCCCCGTGGACCGTCCTCTGAAGGCCTGAAATGGTGCAGTAACTTTTCTTTTTCTGGTATAAAACAGAATTCTATAACAATGGTTTCCAAACAGCAGAAGGGTTTAATGAAATTAAATCACCAAGTCAAGAAAACAAGTATCACCCTGTTCGCATCAAGAGAGCAAGATTTTTGAACATTCATTTAAAAGTAAAATCCTGTCTCCAGATACCGAGAATGGAAATCAGAATGTTTTAATAAATTTATATAAAATCATTCAAGGAAAAAAATAGTAATGAATTAGTGAACCTTACAGCAATTATAATTTAATTTGAACTTTGTTTTTTGAATGCAACCATAATAAACTGTTTTAAATACAACCATAATAATCTATCATATTTTGGAAACATTCCACACACTTCTAAAAGAATCTTAAAGATTAAAAGAATCTTTTAGAAGCATGTGGAGTAAATATTTCCAAGTATAAAGCTGTTCTATTATGCAATATATAATTAACTTATGTAAGTAATAACTCGAATAATAGCAACTTCCTGCCATTATTAATCTTTCCCTATAGACACTGAATTCTAAAGAAAAATAAGAGTGTCTAGGAAAATCTGAAATAAATTAAATAAATTAAATAAATTTAAAAGAATTGAATAAATTCTCTTGAGAATAGAGACCAAATAATTTAAATGTTATACTTCTTATAAAAATCTAATAAAGAAAATAGTCATTAAATTAAGATTGTAATCTTATTTTTTTTTACATGCATAGAAGGAAAAATTGAAGTTACAATGGGAACTGTGATAGGCAGGATAATGACTCCTCTAAAAGATGTCCACGTCATATATCCTAGTCCCAATGCCCTAATGCCCGAAACTTTTGAATATATTATATTTGAATACATTATATTTTCAATATGTTATATTGCTTTACAGGAAAAGAAAAGGGGTTGTAGATGGGATTACAAACTTTGAGATGGGCTTATTGTTGTTGGAATTTCATTCTGCAGTAAGTCCTTATCTTGGGGATTCCAAGAATGAACCCACAGACCACAGATCAGGGTTTATTAGATAGAAAGGAATGAAAAACATCAGGTCTGCTGGCAAAGGGAAAGACCCACTTGGGAAGTCTGTGTGTAAATATTTTTCCCTAGAGGTATGAGGTCTTGAGAATTACATTGAGCCAGGACTTGGTGGATGGAAGACACAATGATCACCTATATGTCTGTCTAACAAGGGTACAAGTGAACTTTTCTAGAACTAGAGTATAAATGTTTTAACCCAATGACTAAGTAAATGACACAAAGTCTATGTTAACCAGTTTGATGAAAATTTTTCAAATTGTGTATGAAAACACTACACTGTATCCCATGTTTGCATTAATGTATACAGCTATCATTTAATAATAATAATAATAAAATGGAAGACACCTTTTCAATGTTAGTGTATTAACAGATGAGTGTAGTGCCTCCAGCTCAGAGCAAACGGGCAGGGCAGCCGCTTCAGAAAAACCCAACTTACCTGAAACCACCCAGGCCCAGGAAACTGATGTGAAATTGCCCAGGCCTAGGAAATGGGGTCCCTGTCCAACCCTGGATGAGGGAGCCCTGTATCAATATTATCCTGAATAATCTAATCACAATCTGATCACTTGGACACTGAAAATCAGGGTTTCTTTTCCAGCTATGGCAAAGTGACATATGACTGTGAAGGACTCAGAGAGATGCGACGTTGCTGGTGTGAGATGCAGAAAAGGGTTCATGAGTCAAGGACCGGGGGCAGCTTCTGAAAGCTGGAAAAGAAAGACAAGAAAAGGCATCACCCCCCAAGGCCTCCAGAAAGGACTGCAGCCATCCTGAGACCTTGATTTAGTGAGCCTGATTTAGAACCTGAAGTAATAAATGTGTTAGGTTCTAAGCCACTAGTGTGTGGTAATTTGTTTCAACCACTCTAGAAAACTAAGTCAAGAAGATTCTATAAAAAGTGCCTAATCACTGCAGGACACTGGGGAATAACTTCATTTAAAATTGCTATAGTCAAGGGAGGGAAAGAGAGAGAAGAAGGGAAGGAAAGGAAAAAAGAGAAAAAGAAGGCAAGCTAGTTAGTTTCCAGGTGTCTGTGAATAAATGTGGATGCATTTGTAAAGACAGGTTCAGCTCTAGACACATCACCTGGAGAGTTTTATTACGTGGCTGTGCTCCAGGGTTTCAATCTCCAGCCCATACGAGATCCCCTGATTGCTTTCTGTTGGCCTGTAACTAATAGGACTCACGACTTGAAGCTTTTGCTCTTAGATATCGCTTCTTTAATGATTCCCAGCTCTCCTTGGTGCCACCTAAATTATTGAAATATTGGCTTATCAAGCCTCTTCTCTACTGCCTCTTTGCAAATCCCTGCTGAGCGTGGAGGTGCACAGAGAAATGCGCAGATGACATAAAAAGAAATTTAAGAGCAATAAGAGAGCTGTCTCTCTCCATTCCAATAAGACACATGTGAGACACTTTCATCCCGGTTGGGTGTTCGCTTTTATTGCAACATCTTTACTCAAATTGGCAAAGTGGACAAACAGCTATTCCAGTGTGATCTCTGTGCTGCAAGAGAACAGAGGATAGTGATGTAAATGATGGAGCTAAATTATTTTCTTTCTCCCAAGGTAGCAGCCCACATATAAACAGTGCATGTATTGTAAGTCTGCTTTGTGGTTTTGTAGATCTGAGGAATTCTCCCCAAAAAGAAGCAACACAAAGGTATAGTGCATGTCTGTGTGCTATGGAACAGTCTGAAAGGATCTTATGTGAGAATTAAACATGGCTGTAATTAACCCTAATTACCTAAGGTGGGTTCCTTTCTTTCCACCCAGTCTAAGTTATTAAATTCCTGTGAAAAACATCTTAAGCATTTGCATCTCATCTTCAAAATATTCATAAGAAATTACAAATATTCGTTATTTCATTTGGACTTATTGGATGTTTGAAAATTTTGGTATGGAATTGTGAAGAAGTTATTGATAGGTATTATTACTCAAGGTACATTGATTTTTCTTCTTCTTTTTTTTTTTTTCATTGATTTTTCTTGTCTTGGTTGCAGCTGTCATTGTGGTTTGGCTGCCCGGGCTGGATTCAAACCCACCACTCAGGTATATATGGCTGGCACCTTAGCTGCTTGAGCCACAGGCACAGAGCCTTGATTTTTCTTTTCTTCATGTAAGAAAAGCTGCCAGACAAGGCCTCAACTTACCAAAAGTGCTTGACTTTCTGTGTGTGCGCCTTTGTGTGTGTGCATTATTTTTAAGTTTTGGGAAATGTTAGATGAAAAGAAATGATGGAAGTTTATCTGTTTTGACTCCTCCTTTAATAATAACTGACATTAGATTTATTGATAATTAACCAATAGGAGTTTAAGGTTCCCCTCAGTTTGACTAAAATTCCTAGCTGATTATGAAACCCTAAAGCTGCCTTTTCTTACTTAGAGCATTTACTTAAAAAAAAATAAACAAAAGAAGGGCGGTGCCTATGGCTCAGAGGAGTAGGGTGCTGGCCCCATATACCAGAGGTGGTGGGTCAAACCCAGCCCAGGCCAAAAACTGCAATAAATAAATAAATAAATAAATAAAATAAACAAAACAAATGAACAAAAATATTTGTAATTGTAAATTCTTTCTCTGCCCCTTGGAGATGTAAAACATTTCACCAGTTTCATAAAGCAGGACTGTCTTTCTCATGGAGACCCGTAAGCCACCTCTTTGAAACGTAACTTTTGAGGCCCTTATCCCCCAGATGTGAGAGAGCAGGGCCCTAACTCTGGTAGATGCCTTGCTCCAATTTGCAGAACTACCTCTAAATGAATGTAAGAGGAAGTTTACATTTCCTCTGGGTAAAGACAGGATTCCCCACAACAACTATTAAAAACTGTCCGTTCCTTTACTTCAGTGGAGTCAAGTTCAAACTCTATTCTGTTCTCTTTCTCCTACGGTGACATCCTTGAGTTAAGTCCCAGCTTGTACAACTTATCACAGTGCAATTTTTGCTTTGACATAATATACATAAGTCATTATATATGTTGAATATAAAAAGCAACCTGCCCCCAAATAATTTTTTTTTTTTTAATTTGTGAGACAGGGTTTTACTTTATCTTTATGTCTATTTGGTGTTAGGTAAATAATCAAAATATTTCTCACTGTTTTTATATTACTTTGTTTATTTTCTAAGTACCTTTCCCATGGTCACAGAGGCATGCAAGGATTCTAAAAATAAGTTGCTCTGGTGATTTAGTATAAGAAAACATTGCTACTGGTCTTCTTTTTGAGACAGAGTCTGACTATGTCACCTGTGGTAGAGTGCCGTGGCGTCACAGCTCACAGCAACCTCAAAATTATTTTTAGCAATGGCTTTAGGAAAAGGTTCTTTCAGTGAATAAGCTGAGTCAGGCTTAAATAAAGACAATCCTTATGAATGGAATTTCTCTATTGTGATCCCAGGTAGTTCAAATGGAACTAGTTCTCTGGAGATGATACTTTGGAACTTCAAAGTCATCCTGCCCCCACCAGCATCTGGTTTCCACAGTTGCCAGGATTACAAGACTGCTGTTTTTCAAGGCTAACACAGATCCAAAAGAGATGGCAATAGAGCAAGTTACAAATCCCCTGTTCTTACTGGAAATCAGCTATTTTTCTTGAAGAATTACTCTCAGATTGCTGCAAGCCTTTAATTAATTTGAAGAGTTCTGAAAATATTGATTTGGACAATATTTCCAGTGTCCTAATTTCTCTTTTGTGAGAGTGGCTTTACGGAGGACTTTTCTCCACCATTCCAGAAATGCTTCTCTGCCTGCCCAGTTTAAATATGGTCTTTAAACGAATGCATTCTCTTGAACATTAACTTTAGTTTTACTAAGAACTAAATATATTTTTGTTCTTTTACATGTCTTTTCTTCTGTGATGAAAATAATGTCCTTTAAAATATAATTTACATCGAACAGAAAAGAAATCCAATATATTCATGGTTGTATCCATGCTACATTATTGAAGTCCATTCAATTCTATTATAGAAAGTAATAAGAGAATAAAGGAGCTGATCAAAGCTGTTAGAAACAGACAAAGAGATTACTATGAATGCTGCATGTGGAGGGGGGATGAAAGGGCTCAATGTGCATCCAGCACGCACAAAACACAGGCGGTTCCCAAACTCACAAAGTCTTAAATCAGCCGCTCAGTCATGATGCTAATTCAGGACACTTTCCCGTTACCCGAGACATGTGGATTAAATCCACAGTTGCTTGGCAGGTGATCTATAGCTTGCAGATATTGACCAGCTATATTCTCCGTTTTCGTATTTTCAGAACTACAGTAATAATTCTCATTATTTCTCGTTATTCATGGATTTCACTTGCACAAGGCTTCTGTTGCTTTCTGGTCACATTTGCCATGTGGCTTTTAGCTTCTTTCTCCTCTAAAAATGAACTAAATGACCAACAATGTATACCTTGTTCTTCCAATCAGGAGAAGAAACCCTAATTGGTTTAATTAATCACAATCGTCTTTATTTTGGTAGAGATTTAGTATAAGACTTAGTTCTCAAAGACTGCTAGTCTGGAAAGAATTAAAAATTAACTGCCCTAGATTACGACTGACCTTAGAGTTTGGAGACGGAAGAGGCCCATGAATGGATATAAAGGCAACTCAGTTGTGATCCATGGACAGGATAGAAAGGGTTTCTGGTCAGCCGACTGCTGGTCATCCTGTCTTTTCTCACCATTCCATGCTTGAGCATATATATATGTATTTTTTTTTTCCATTTTTGGCCGGGGCTGGGTTTGAACTCACCACCCTCAACCTCCGACATATGGGGCCGGTGCCCTGCTCCTTTGAGCCACAGGTGCCGCCCCATGCTTGAGCATTTTAACACGGCTTATGTTTCTGAAGAACAAGCTCATCGGATAGGCTTGTATATTCTTAGAAAATTTGGGGTTTCCTAAGCAAATGTCCTTTTGCAAAGGACTCTCAACCATGTGAGATTAGTTCACAGTTTATAATCTCAACTCCAGAATAATGACAGCAACCTTTACCAGGAACTCTCGAAATCTACACTGAACTTAGAGCGTGATGAACAGGTTGAGGCAGAACAACTTATTTAACAGAAAATTGTTAACACGACAAAGAATATTGAAGTGCGTAAGGACAAGTTGGAAAATTACTGTATGAAATACAGCTGACAAAATGGGTGAAAATATTAACTTGAATTGCACAACAAAAATTTCTGGCGATTTGCTTCTTTGAAAGACCTGAGGGTCAACTTATATGAAATACTCTCCCAACAAGTTTTCTGTCCCTTTTCCTTCTCATGATTCACACTAACACTCCCAACTAGTTCTGCTGAGAAAAATACAACTTCGAAGGTAGTGATCCCCAAACCATATCTCCTTATCCTTTTTTCCCTTGTCAAAAAAAACCCTAATGGAAAAATTGGTGAAAAAAATGGCATTTTCTATAATATTTCTATTACTACATATTTTTATATTTCTGAGAAAAAAATTTAAATGCTATATGGTTTAATTTTAATATGTGTAATTCAGGATGATAAATACCTATAATGAAATGCTGGTAAATGCCTATAAACTGTCTTTTGGTTGGGGAGGGGTCTCCATTTGTAGTTTAGCAATTTGTATGTTTTATGTATTTCTAGCACTGCTGGTTCAAGCTGCTCATACAATGTCTTGAAAGCAGATTTTCAATAATACACAAAGTGTTAAAAAAAAAAAAAGAGGATATCTATGCACACAAATGCAAATTCCTTTATTTTTATATAAGCAGAAAAATTGCAAAGATGATAGTAACGTGTCATAAAATAATGGTTTAATTTGTTTCTAAAAGCGTTAGAATGATATATTATTATTTTGTTTCAATCCACCAGTTATATTTCATTTAAATCCACCAGTGAGATTTCTTCTTCCCCTAAAAAAAGTTTTTAAAGTTTGCACCAGCAATTATTTTTTATCAAATTTCTATTTGAAGAGCTCTGCATATATCTGAGAGTTAAATTTAAGCAAGAAAACAAAACATTTATTAGTTTATACCTCACTTTTGTTGAAAAGCACTACATAGACTAATGTAATTTGGATATTAGAATTGTTTTAGTTTCTTTTTTAAAAAAGAAACTCACACCTGTTATTTTAAAAATATGGGCAGTGGAAGCCACATATGAGAAATATTAATGACAACCCTAAATAAAACAGTCTCAAAAAATAGTAACTATTCTAATTAGGAAAACATTTCTCGTTTGCACTAAGCAAACACACCTTAAATAACTTGAAAATGACTTTGTTTAAATTGCCTTTTTTCCCTGTAACTGTTTCTTTGATGCGATTTGTGTTAACTTCATGTTGCCTGTTCCTCTTAGGGCATAAAGTCATAGAAGTACGATTAGACCTTCCAGCCTCATCTGAACAAATAAAATCAGGAAAAGATTTGAAGCTGGAATATTTGATCTGTGCAGAGAACATACGCAAGAAGCCAATTTGCTACTTAATTCATTTGAGTAGCAGTTATTTTAAAAGTGCATGAAAATAAAATTAGAATATAAACGTCTTAACACAATAACTAAGAAAATGACATGAAGGCTATGTTAACCAGCTTGATGAAAATATTTCAAATTGTATATGAGAACACCACACTGTACCCCATGATTGCATTGATGTACACAGCTATGATTTAATGATAAAAAAAAGAAAAAAAAGTTCATAAAAAAAGATTTAAAATAGGGCGGCACCTGTGGGTTAAAAGAGTAGAGAGCTGGCCCCATATGCCGGAGGTGGCAGGTTCAAACCCAGGCCTGGCCAAAAACTGCAAAAAAAATATATAGGTCATTTAGCCACAATATCCAGCCATAGTATCCAATTTACCACAAACATAAATTTGTGAAAGTCTCTAGAGCAAGCAAGAGAAAAATGTAGTTTAATGGAAAACATACACCTTTCCAAGAACACTTGTTTGAGATCAGTCTTGATGAACAGCAGGGCCACGGAATAGGTGTTTTTGTGGGTATGCAATCAACATCTGTCAAGATGAAATTAAGTGAAACTGAACAACATAGTCAGAAAAAGAATTCTGAATTCAGTAGAAAATACTTTCCAGAAAAGATCTATGCATTGTATGTGATTTATGCATTGTATGTTACTGACGTCTGTGATCCTTTTTTAAATTTTTACATATACTTGGGATTATTAGCTTTCCACTTTTTGCCTTCACAGAATTAAAAAGGCTTAAAATTTAACAATAATAACAATGCTTAAGATAAGGACCAGAAACAAAAACCTCGTAAAGAATGAATGAAGATAAATGCATTCAGAAAAGAAATCAGACGATTGCTGCAATGAAATATTAAGCAATAATAATAATAGTAATGCAAAGAAAGTGACATTCACATTGTCAAGTAAGAGTATGTCTATGATAGAATGCTTTGACTCTGAGGTTCAGTATGGAGTCATCAGTTAACTTCTTATTATTTTTTTCCAAAGTCTCAAAAAATAGACAACTAATATTTATAAACAAAAATAAAAGATAATTTCAAGAAACAGATCATGCCAAATCTTATAGACAATAGAAAAAAAAAGAAATACTTAAAAATCATTCAGGATACACCTGATATTAAAATTGGAATGTCTGTGATCTTTTAATGCAGTGTAATAGACCTATCAAAGTCAACATTATGTAAGGATTCTAATAATGATAATGGAAGAGAATGCCTTCACTCTCTGGTCATAACCCCTTGGTAGTAGAAACGTTAGCTGTCTTCTGAAGTTAAAAGCAAACATTGCTCGGTCTGACCATGAATTAGTTTAAGTCCTGATCGTATTTGGATATCAATAGGAAGGTTTGCTGAGATGTCAGGAGAGGAGGACTTCAGGCTGGAAGAACATTAACAGACTTCGGAAAGTGGAGGTGGCCTGTGCCACATGCTTCCTGGAGAAACCAGCTAGTGCTGTCCTTTGTGGACCACAATGACAGAAAGCCACTGTATGGATTTGGAATGCCTGATGGAGAGACGGCTCTGATGGGTCAGGCAGTTAGTTAGATGGGTATAGGGTGGACTGCAGATGTGTGTAGACTATTGTGGACAGTGTGGGTCAGGCTGACCTGGGCTATTGTAGGATCAAGACCTCCTAGACCTAAGACTTTGCAGGTGGGTTGTTCTGGGAAACAGATTACCATCCCTGGGACTTTCTGATGTGGGCAGATAAACATGAGTTGAAACGGGAGCTTGTTAGAGGAGGAGAATTGATCACGCCCCTGTGAACTTCCCAGAAGCAGCTGACACCCCTCAGAAGTTGTGTATGAAATTGCGCTCTGAGTTTCCATACTGCTTGCAGGCACTAGGGTGAAGCCCAGTTTCTTGTGTAAACTGATAAAAACTCTTTTAATTCTGGCTAAAACTTTACTTGCACGTACTCTCTTGAACTATCTCAGTGACCACCTCAAGCTGTCACTGCACCACCCTAACGGTCCCACAAACCCAGTAAAAATCAATCACCGTTTCATGCAAACTGTCTTGATTAAATCAATGCAGAATTGGCAATCAGAGTGTCCTGACCTAAAGGGAACTCTGGCGTGGGTTAGCAAATCAATTTCCAGGGGTCAGATTGAAAACTAAAGTTTTGCTCGATTGAAATAATATAGAAAGTTATCATCAACCACACGAGTGGAAAATTTTCATCTCTTCCTCAATTTTGAGAGCTGAGCCAATTCGTATATGGACACAATGACTGGAGGTGGAGTCAAATTGAATAGGGGTGAAAGTACTGCAAGTGATTTTAATACTCACTTCTTTAAATCTTCCTTAAGGGTATTTGTAGCTTCTGTTTAAGTGTTCAGGAGGAAAATATCTAGCTATTTCAGAGGTTTTTAGATACAGAAATGAACACGAACCCTTCCATGGTTAAGCAGGTGCTTGTGAAGACAAAGAGATAAGGGGGCCATTGCCAAGTTCATCTTATAAAAGCAGCTGTAAATTTTGTGTTTGATTTTAAAGGTACAACTTATTTTCAGTGTTTTTTAAATTAAATCTCTTTATCTTCGGTTTGTGTTCTGCCGTAAAATGACTTGGTGTGGTTTTTGTTTATATTTAATTTGGTTCTGATGCATGATTATTTTTTCACCTTAACCAGATCTAATTTCTGAAGTACAGGATACATTTAGTGAAATGTATGAATTTTCTTAGTTCTATTGATTTTTGAACTTTGCATAAAAGAAACAATATCACATGTGCTTTGCCAGTATTACAGCTGTGATATTAATCCAAATTGTCACTAACAGACGTGTGTAATATTTTTTCTTTACTGAATTGTATCCCATTACATAAATCTCAGACAGTTTAATTATCCATTACTCTCAGGAACTCACATGTATTTCAAATTTTGCTTATTATGAATAAAGATGGTAAAAACTATTAAAGAATAGTTACTATTTTAAATAAACAATATTAGAATTATTGAGTCACAGTGTTTTAAGTTTTAGTTGATACTGCCCAGTGGTTTTCCAAAGCCCTGGTCACACTTTATTCTTCTACCAGAAATGAATGAAAATCCCCAGGATAATACGAGCACCATCTTTCCTCATAGTCATTTATTCAAAGAAAGAATCAACTGTTCAATATCTAAAACCAAAAGTAGAGTATGTTTTGTGATGGTTAATGGACAGCTATGCCTTTACGTTTCAGGCTCCCTAAATATTACAAATTTTTCATTTCATACAGGACTTCCAGTGTTGTGGAGGACAGGGGTTAAAACGCTTTCGGAAGTGATATGTTTACTGACTGATTTAACTTCAGTCACAGCATCCTAGTCTGTGGCATAAAGCTCTAGGTGATCATGTTTGTTCAGAAAATGAGACTGTGTTCTTTGATTGGGGGATTTAAAGGAATGCTACTGATTTAGGTACATTGATTTTATACCTTGAGACTTTTCTGAATTATTTTTCATCAATTCTGGAGTCTCATGGTGGAATCTTTGGTATTTTCTAAGTATAAGCTCATATCATCCTCAAAAAGCAATAGTGTGAGCTCTTCTCTTTCTATTTGAATACCCTCAATTTCTTTCTCTTGCCTGATTGTTCTGGCAAAGACTTCCAGCCCTGTGTTCCATAGAAGTGGCGAAAATGGGCATTTTTATCATGCTTCAGTTCTTACTGGGAATGTTTTCAGTTTTCATGTTCAGTATGATGTTGGGGGGCGGGGGTTGATACAAGTAGCTTTTATAATTTTGAGATATGTTTCTTGTATGGCTAGTTTGTAGAGGCTTTTTTTTTTTTTTGTAGAGGCTTTTTATGATGAAAGGGTGCCGAATTTTGTTGGATTGTTTCTCTGCAATTATTGAGATAATCGTATGATCTTTGTTTTTCTTTCTGTTTATGTAGGGAATCTCATTGATTGATTTATGTGAGTTGAATCATCCTTACATCTCTGGATGAAGCCCCCTTGATTGTGGTGAACTGTATTCTTGGTGTGCTGTTGAATTCTGTTTGCTGGTACTTTACTGAGGATCTTTGCATCTATACCCATGAAGGATATTGGTCTATGGTTGCCCTTTTTGGTAGTCTTCTTTCCATCCTGGCTTTGCAGAATCATCTGGGGAAATTCCCTCCTTTTCCATCTTACAGAATAATTTCTGAAGAATGGGTACCGCATGTTCTTTGTACACTTGATAACATTCAGCTGTGGATTCATCTCATTCAGTCTTTTTGTTGTTGCTTTTGGAAGCTTTCCTTTATTGCCGCCTCAGTGTGATGGCTCATGATCGGTCTGTTCAGGAATTAATTCAAGATGGATAAATAACCTAAATACAAAACAGGAAACCGTAAGAATTCTAGAAGAACATGTTGGAAAAACTCTTCTAGATGTTGGACGAGGCAAAAACCAACCTAAGTGCTCATCAACTCATGACTGGATGAACAAAATGTGGCACACATATCTCATCCTGCTCAGCCAGAAATTATGTCTTATGCGGTAACCTGGGTGGAACTGGAGATCGTGATCCTCAGGGAAGTATCTAAAGAACAGAAAAGCAAACATCACATGTAGGTCCTTACTTTGGAACTGACTGATACAGCGTATACATGTTTGGAGGTAAAATATAACAGGAATTGAGGTGCAGAGGAAAAGGATAAAACAGGAAAAAACTTCCCTAATGGGTCCGTGAACACTGTCTGGGTGACGCACACACTTACAACCGTGACTCAAACAGTATAAAGGTTATCCACACAACCAAAAAATATCGGTCCCCCCATAATACTTTGACATAAATAATTTTAAAAATGACTTAACAATGTGTATTAAGCCAATAAAGATATGCTCCTATACAGTCATCTGGAAAGAGATTATTATGTCATTTATGTTAAGTGTATATTCCATAAGAATTGATTTTGCTTATTATTTCTGCTGGTGGAGAAGGTATTATTTCTTCCCAATGGATTTCTCATTGACCAGCACCACTTACTGAGAAGATTATCCTCTCTTTACTGTGATACAAGTGCACTTATGTCATACATCAAGTAATTATGCGTTTAACGGTATACTTGTGAACTCTTTCATTGTTATGTATCTGTTTTTGGAGTCAGTGCCATGTTCTTTCAATTGCTTGAGATAAGAAACACTGTAATGTTTTTGATAAACATCTTAATTCAACAAAGAGATTATCAGTTACAAATATAAATACCCCCAATGATAAAGGACTAAATAGCAGGCAAACATTTCCTAAATTCAAGGGATAAATAGACACGCTTACAACAGTAATTAGAGATTTCAGTGCCCCACAAAATTACAAATGACTTAAAGATCAACAAAAGTAGTATGCCATCAAGTTACAAACTGCAATCTTCTTTTGAAAGAATCTAGAAAATGTATCATCATTTTTGTACCACGGCCCAGTAGCACCTATTGTATAATTGAGTCTATAGAATTGGTGAAGGGTTTTATATGAGATCTTTACTATGAAATATTGTATTAATGAAAATTTGTCAGCATTTGCCAACACGAATCTGTCTACCTTCTCTTGATGAAACTAATTTATAGCTTTCGTAGGAAAGCTATAACCTAACTATAGCCTTAGAATATGGGGAAGGGGGAGGGAGAGGGGAGAGGAGTGGGGTGGATGGGTAGAGGGAGGGTGATTGGTGGGGTCACCTCTATGGTTTATCTCACAAAAGGGTACAAGTGAATCATTTTGAAAGCAGAGTATGAATGTCTTAACTCAACAACTAAGAAAATGACGTGAAGGCTACGTTAACCAGTTTGATGAGAGTATTTCAAATTGTATATGAAAACACTATAAACACTATACTGTACCCCGTGATTGCATTAATGTACCCAGCTATAATTTAATTAAAAAAAAGGAAAAATAAACTTAAGAAAATGGGGTTATAAAAGGTCAGCAGAGGGTGAGTTTGAGAGGTTTGGGTGGGGTAAGTGGGATTTTGATAACATGACCTCTCTTTTGGGTATGTTATGTATATACACAGTACATATTATGTATATGTGTGTGTGTGTCTATATATATATTTATCTCCTAAGAGATACCAAGAAGGTATCTTTGAGGACTGGTTAAATTTTAAAATATTAAGTAAAAACCAGCCTTAATCTTTAAATGATTCTTAGACCTTCCATGTTTTAACTCCCATCTACTTCTTGAATTCAGCCCTAATTGTTTTCTCTATTTTAATATATTTTTTTTGCATATAAGGCCCACTTATTCTGGTCATTTCTACCCATCATCATCTTTTGTACCAGGCTCTTTCTCTAACAAGCTTCCCCTTCCTTGGTGCCACCCACCCAGCCTGGGTTATCATGGAAGCAGGAGTCTGGCTGTCCTGCTCATTTATGGGTCCAGGTGTCCTGTAGGGTCAGGGACCTGCATGTACCCTGCCTGTACCCACGTTATCTGATGGGACATTCACAGCTGAATAAAGGTCCTCCCGTGGGCAGGTTCCATCTCCGCAGAGGCCCCCCTCACAGTGTTCTTATTTGTTTTGAAGTATCAGAATTTAATAATGACACTTCAAAGAATAGAATATTGATGTTGAGAATAATGGCAAGATGATGACAAAGAAAAGCGTTTTAGAATAATGAAATTAGCACTTAGATCTTGTCAATTTGATCGTCATTGGAAATAAGTTGAAGTTAATTTACACTATTGCCAATCTGGTTGCTACAGCTCATTTGAATAACAAGCATTTCTAAATAGTATTTTTCTTTAAACTGAAAATAACTGAATAAAGTGGAGATTCTCTAATAAAGTGCTGGTAAATGGGGCAGTGGATAACCCTTAAAAAACACCCCTAACGTCAATCATTATTTATTAAGTATCTTTGACAATAACGTTGATTCATTCAATGAATTTCTCTTGGCAAGTTATTGATAGCATTGCTGCTTTCATAAAAAGGTTAAAATCATATGTCATAAGTAATTAGCCTAAAAGCAGAGCAAATTTTTTTTTATTTTTATTGCTTGTATTTATTAATCTGATACATACGGCATATTTCGACTATTTTCTTATTAAAATTTTGCAAGTGAATTTTATTTGAAAATGCTTCATAATTAAATATGCAAATAGTAACATGCCAAATACTCAAGCCTCTTCTCGGAATAAACAAGCATACAGATTTGCTCTTAAAATTATATAAAGAAAATTAAAAATCTCAGATAAATTTTACAGTTTGAGTCTCATTTTCTGGAATATCTTCGTCTGATATTTTGATATTAATTACTTTGTGTGGTTTTATTTCTTCTTTCTTATCCAAGAAAAGCCATCAATCTCCAAAATGCTTTGAAATGATTTTCTGAAGTTATATAGCAAAATAAATAATCTTAGAGGAGAAAACAAAGAACAATATCTGCTTTTTCATTTTTAAGCAAGTGCGTAGGAAGACAATAAGCAATATTTTAAGTAAATTAAGTTAAAATTTGCTTTTTACCATGTCTCATGGATGCCAAACAATGAAATGATTTAGTTTTCAAAGTTATTATATCCCAATTGATCTGCCAGGCAGCAGACTTATTATCTGATTACAAAGATATGCACATTTATCAAAAGCTACAACCATCTGTCTCAATTCTGTTTAATTTCATTATATATTCATCATTTAGACAGTCAGCTTATGACATAAGCGTCTCCTGACGAGTAATTCTCTGCTTATTATCACTTGAGAATGTGCACGGGCAGATAGCAGTCAACTCCTATTAATCTACTTTGAAATTAAAATTGTTCTAGTGATGGACCACTGGCTAGCCACACATTCCTGATATATGGAAGAAAAACCCCGAGAGGAGGGACACAAAGTCCTTGTTAAGTCAAAGGAAAGAAATGACAGCCTCAGGTGACTTCTGGGAGGTCAAAGATGGGTACTTTATTTGAGAAAGGATAGAGGGAAAGATCAGGAGAAAGTGGTCACCAAGACAGGAAAGGAAAAGAAACCAAAAGTCCATTATCAGCAAGTTACCCCTGTATGCATCATCAGTCTCATAGGGAGATCATGAGAGACTGTGGTATGTAATGTACTAATTCATCTTTGCCAGTATTTGAGAGCTGCCTCCAGGGGCATTAAAATCCCATTCGTTTTGGACTGGTGGCACCAAAAAAACAGAATGGACTTTGGTATTCAGAGCAAGTCCCCTGGGGATGAAACTCAGGTGCTGGCAGCTGGGAGCTTGGCCAACAGGTGCAGAAATCACAAGGGTTGAAAGGTATGATAAGATATGGATGGTCACGGCTGTGGTTGGCGTCCTCCATTACTTAAAATACCATCCTCAGATACAAACAGGCGCCCACCTCAGGAGTAGAGTGGGAGTCCTACCTGGTACAGTATTCCTCCAGTGCGGTGAAAATGTGATCTTGCATCAACCCTTATATCCACATCTGCTGGGAATATGCCTGTCTGGATAAGCCTTCTTGCTTAGCTGGCTGAATTCCCTGGTTTTCTTTGCAAATTCCTCTTTAAAGAAAAAGCAATGTGCCAGGCAGACAGGAGGGCAGGGTAGATCTGATACAGGAGTGCTGATATATAAGTTAGACAGGACTCCAGCCTTTCCCTGCAAGCAAGGTCCCCGGCTCCCCACATCAGCCAATTAATACACGACCCCTCTTTACTGGCAGCAGAGAGAGGAGAAGGGAAAAAACAGTAAAAAACTACTAGTAACTGTGTCTGGCAGAGGGCAGCCAGCAAAGGAACACCATCTCCTTTTAGGCCTTGCTGACTGACAAAGATCAACATAAATATTCTCTAATATGAACTATAATGAAGAAATGTGGTTTACCATACAAATATATTTGCAAAAATGTTTGTCTTCTTTGGTGCCTTGTTCAAATAAGCCAGCCCCAGTTATGAAATATGAACAGGGATAATGTCCAAATTATCATGGTTGATGTTTAGTCTGTTGCTAAAAAATGCAATAAACAACCAGAAGACTCTTTTTCTCTCTCTCTATAATATTAAATATCATGTACGGTGGATATAAATAGAGTGTGTAACTAATTCTTCAACATATTTGAATAACATAGAAGAGTTCAAGAGTTCACTTGAAGTTTGCCAACTCAAAGCTAATAATTCAGTGCTCTGTTGCTTTTGAAAGCAGAAAATGGCTTCAGTGCTACTAATTAGGCCCTTTGAAATTTTTTTCCTCCAAGCAAACAGCTTGTTTTCTTCCATATAGCCTGCAAACTAAATACTTCTGGTTGCAATAAAGCTTTAAAGTTACATGACTTCGGGCTATATCGTTAAGTAAGATTCAAAACAAAGTCTGTTAAGCAAAGGTGAAAAAAAATATAAAGTTCATTAAAGCCAGCCAAACACGAAACTCTAAGGAACATCAAAATTAATACAAAATCAGTTTACACTTTCATATTTGGGAAAGCTAGTTTTACATTTAACTAGAGTATGGCTTGTTTTACCTAAACTTCCATGTTTTAAATGTAATAAAAAATTCTAAAAATATTCTCCTGATGAAAATGTGATAGTTCTTGACCCAAACATCTGGGAAGGAAAAAAACTATGGTGATATCTATTGGTATTTTTACGGGATTTATAAACTTCATTGATGACATATTAACACAGAACTCAAAGATGTTCTATAGGTGGTAGGTAATACTGTGTTTTCCCCCAAATAAGACACTGTCTTACATTTATTTTTTCTCAAGAAGACACACTAGGGCTTATTTTCAGGAGATGTCTTCCTCTCTGAGCGGAAATGCCTGGCATGCCTATGCAAATATGCTGCACAGTCACACCCACCAATCTGCATAGCCACGCCCATCACTAGGTCTTATTATGGGGTAGGGCTTATATTTAACAAATGCATAGAAATCCTTCTAGGACTTATTTTTGGGGTAGGTCTTATTTTGGGGGAAACACTTATAAACTTATAAGTGTTTCTTATAAACTTTTGGGGGAAACACTTATAAACTTATAAGTGTTACGTATAAACTTTCTCATTAAAGAATAGAAACATATAAGGCATACTTTAAGATAAGGTAAATAAAAACATAAATTTTCATATTTACACTATATATTTTCTTAATTAAAATAGTATGGAACTCTGTTAAATTTGCTGCATTTTATGTTTAAAAATTCTAAGCATCTTTGCACTGTTTTTCAACCATCTGCTATGAGAAGATTGTAGGTTTGCTGAAAAAAATTTTAACTGTCATTAATTAAATTATTTTTGAAAGGACTTCAAAGCACAGTAAGTATATTCTTTTTTTTTAAACTTTTTTTTGATCAGCGTAATTTGTGCATACCATGGATGTTTAACTACAGGTTTAAGAGCTCCATGAGATAAAAAAAAGGTTGAAAACACCGTTCTACACAAGATCAGTGACTGTTTTTGTTGGTGGTGTTATTTTCTTATTTTATTTTATATGGATTTGCTACATTTTTCAAGAGATATTTGACTTAGGATGTTTGTAAAAACCCTGGAGTGTCATCTTTGCTGTTTAAAACAAATGTAAACCTACGCCCTGTGGATAGAACCATCCCCCAAACATTTAAATGTCTTAAACAATAACACAATAAGAATGTTTAGACTTAAATCATGTTGAAACTATCAAATACATCTCCTCTTGCAAGGACTGGATTTGAAGTGTGCAGGTCCCCTTACACACAGAGTTTTTTCAATAAAACCGCACCTGTTCACCTCTCTGTCTGGTCTGCCCCGGCCTCCTCAGCTTCTCTCACCCCTCTCTCTCTGAGCAAAGCCAGGACCTCCTTTTTCTTCTCCTCCTCAGCTTCACTGTGAAGGCAGTAAGGATGCAGGATGAAACTTTTATGATAATATACTTCGACTTCATAAAATATTTACTCTTTCTCATGATTTCTTTTTTAAGAAGGAGGCTAAGATGGAGGACCAGAAGCAGCCTGCATATTCCACTCTCAGGGAGAGGGATAAGGTGGTGAGTGGATGTCCACGCTCAGGCCAGCACCTAAGGGAGAGAGCATTGTGAATCCAATTGTGGTGATAGGAGGCATCGCAGGGAAGGAGGCCTGTGTGTGGTTGGGGGCCACACAGAGAAGAGGTGCACACGTGGGGAGAGCACTGAGAGGGCAGGCCTGGGTCTTCTTCTAAGTTAATAAAAATGATACTGCATTTTAATTATGCCATTGAATTTTAAAGTGTTTGCTTTAATTTCACTGCTTGATTTAGGTATTAAAATATACATCCCTAGACCGTCCAGTTGACTTAGAGTTAATATTTCACTAATTTGCATAAAACTAAGAAAATTTGATAGCATATTCTACTTACGCCCTGTCTTCTGTGTGGTTTCTCTCATATGTGTTTCATTCATATATAAACTAAAAATTTCCATATGGCATTATGATTTCTAATTTCCCAGGTCCATTACTCTCCATTCCTTCCTTCCTCCTCTTCTTGTTGATTAATTTGAGTTCTCTGAGAACACTACTTATTAGCCTTTGTAAGATTTATACCATAAATATAAATGTAAATATACCAAATATCTCCTCCCATTCTGAAGGTTGTATGTTTGCTTTAGTTGTACTCTCAGCTGGGTAGAAGCTGTTTATCTTGTGCTTGTCTCATTTACTTACTTTAGTTGTTGCTTCAATTGCCAAGGAGGTCTTCTATGAAACCAATGGAAAAACAACCAGACACCTACACTAGAGAAAAACACAAGTGTATTAAAGTGGTGAGGAGGGAAGGAAGGGAAAGAGGAAGAGGAAGAGAGGGGAGAATGCTAAACTCTCAAGTACTGGGCACAGTGTGAGGGTGCCCAGCACACCCCGGGGATCAGGGCTCAACTGCAACTTGAACTTTGCTTACTAATCCTAACAGCATAACCTAATCATTTGCACCCTTATATTAATTATAAATAATGACAACAAAAATCAGCTTCATTAGTGTAGTTGCTCCCTGAATATAGTATTTTTTTTCTCTCTGCTTTCTGTTAAGGTATAGGAGTAATTAGAGGGGGGGGTTGTTTTTTTCTATTTCCAACAGTTTGACAACAGTGATGTGTTTTTTGTTTGTTTCCTTGTATTATTCCTTAGAGTGTGCTCAAATTCTTGGCTCTTCAAACTACTTTATTTTAAAATCAAGTTTTTCAAATACTTCTTCAAGTATTTTTTTCTTCCCCTTCTCTCATTCTTATTTTCTGGAAATCTAAAATACACACACACACACACACACACACACACTGGAGAGGGTACTGTTCCATCACAGGTCACTGTAGCTGTCTTCATGTTCTCGCTGAGGAAAATCCTTATTTCACCTGTTATCTGCCACCTCAGATCCACTAGTAAGTCCATTCAACACATTGGTTATTTTGGCTATTGCACTTTTCAGCTTGAGAAATGTGTTTAATTAGGCATAATGTATAGTGTTTTTTTCTGTACTAATATTCTACTTGTTCATTTTTTTTCCTTGAAGAAGTTGATTACAGGTTTAGTCATTACCCTAAAATCCTTACCTAGTAATTTTAACATCCGGGTTATCTTCAGGTATTCTATTAAGACGTGTTGCCTCTTCATTTTTTTTATAAGCTTCGTATTTTCTTTTTAATATTAGCCATGATATTGTAAATAATAACATCTATTATTACCTTTGTATTGATTTTTGTCCCACAACGAGTTTATCGTGGCTGTTCTAAAACTCCCACCTCTGTTCCTGATCAGTGGCAGGAAGGCAAAATATTCACTCAGTCAATGACGTTGCTTTCCAACAGCTCCTAGGTTCTCTCTGCAAATGCACAGTTTATGAGATCAGTCAAGGATTTAGTAGATTTATATTACATAGAGATTTTGCCTTGTCCATCTTCAGCTCCTACTTTCATGTAATTTTCATCTTCACTTTTCAGCTGCTTTAGAAGTCCCCAACTACATTATTTTACAATTTCAGGAAGAAAACCATGTTATTTGGCTTGAGTTCCCAAATCCCTCTCTGACACCTATTGTTTAGGGAATACTCACAAGTAAAAATTGTCATAAATACAAATATTGGTTCCCTTCTTTCACAGTATATTTCTCTTCTAGTTTTTACCTATTGTTTTCTGATAATGCCCTATGCATGTGAATATTCTAAGGTATTTCTCATAGTTTATTTTATCCACAAAACATGGTCTGGTAAATCCTATTTATGTATTATCAGAAAGAAAATTGATGACATATTTTAATATAGCCAAGTAATATTTTTTCCCTTGTATAATCTTAAAGCAAGGTAAGTTTATACATCATTAATACAATTCATAAGATGAAGTGTGGGACTCAATGCACTTTTTACAAGACCTGGTATATTCAAGTAGTTCATTTTGGAAGCTTAGTATTATAAGGACAACAATTATTTTGCTTAACTAGATCAGCATATGAAGCACCCAGCAAGATAGTATAGCTGAGTGCCTGTTAGTCCATGTAAGGAAGTTTGAACAGAAGCTGAAATACTAGTGAAAAAGAATTCACCCAGGGTGAAAGAGAGAGCCATTCTGTTTTCCTGTGTGATCTTCCTGCGGGGACTGCCACAGCACAAGAAGGTCAGAACCCTCGCACTGTTTTCCCTCAGAGATCCACCAACCTACGATGATGACCCTTCCGGCTGTTTGGAAATTCAAGTGTAGTATCTGAAAATCAACAACTCTAAACCTAAACTCACGACTTTTTTCTAACTTCTACTATTCAGCATTTTTGTCCTATTTTTACTATTGCCACACTGGTAAAATCCATTATCATCTTCCACCTGACTTCACCACACAGATTTCTTGCTGGTTCATTGGTCCCCACACTTGTTTCCTCTTGATTTTTGTTGCACATAATGCTGGAAATTAAGCCATAAATGGAATATATTAGCTTCCTTAGGAAAACCATACAAATAATCTGCTTACTTTTTTCTCATTTGATATCAGTTTAATTCAGATTTGCATCTTAATTATGGCTGTTTGAAAACAGAATGTCATTAATTTAAGGGTAGATTTTATCGCTGTGTCATCTTATTATCTACTAATGTGTTTTCAACATACAAGGTCCCAAACTTATTTTTAACTTTTATATAATTTTTTATGATTTACCTTTCTACTTTCATTTGATATAAAAACACATGGATTTTATACAAACATTGCCAAAAATTAAACCATCTTCACTGACTGACAAGGAGTTAGGAAACATAAAGAATAAGAACAACAAGAAGTATATTCAAAACCAAGTATTTGACTGGAATAACACCCAGGCTCTTGGCTCAAATTGGGTACTTAGGTCCTATTTGGATCAGCGACCATTTGGAATACAATGTCCCATAGACAGTTTTATCATTTGCCATATGTTATGTAATTACATAAATGTTGGAGTATGCTGTGAATATGCTGGAAATTAATAACATTTCTTGTTTCTGAAGAGAAAATGAGAAATTAATTTGGCAAATGTCAAGTTCGGTTCACGTCAAGATGCTTTTTGTGTCCTGATCCATCATGAAAGATTAAACAGACATGTTCTACTAAATAGATCAATTTGGGGGCAGCAGCTGTGGCTAACCTTCTTTCATTTGGCAGATTCATTCCACCTGACTTCAGAGAAATTGCTAAAATGATGTTTTTATACTATGAGTATGTTTTTACTTCCCTTGCCCAAGCCAGTTAGAGTTGGTGGAGGTAAAGGAAATATCATGGCACCAAGCATCTTCCATTGAAAATAGGTAGCAACATACTTTTTTTTCTTGGCCAGGGCTGGGTTTGAACCCGCCACCTCCAGCATATGGGGCCGGCGCCCTACCCTTTTGAGCCACAGGCACCGCCCCTGTAACACAGTATTTTTATTCACCAACTAAGAAATAGAATCTACATATACATGAAAACTCTATACCTCTAGGGTGTATTTTACTGTGAGGTGGGTGTCTATAAATATCATGCATCATTCTGCATGAACCACAACTTTCTAAGATTTTAAAAGCTCAGAAGGAGTAAGTGTCAACTTATGTACTATCTGCCATGCAGTCCTAAACTGTATACAGTACGTTTAAACCGATTGAGGAAAGAAATAAAAGGGCTTGTTGTGCTCCACAGCCAGGATGCATTTTAAATATTTATCTCTGATTTCCTGTCGAATAAAAATGTAACCCCAGTTTTTCATCATTTTGTACTTTCTTTCCATAGCTTTGTGTTGGTTACGGTTCTCTGCCATAAAATTACTTCTCATAGGAAGGACATATTTAATGATTTTTTTTTTTTTACCAAAACATATTTTCAGATATGTTTCTGCCATACAGAAAAAGCAGACATGTTTTCCACTGTTCTGAATTCCTTTTTACATTAATATTTGCATAACTATTGTCAACATAGCACTTCATCGAGCTGCAGGTGTCTTATCTGTGAGATATTTTGTAGAAGCTTGATAACAACCAAAATGTAGGGTGGCTTGGACGTGAACATGTGTGTCAGGCTTTTTACTAGTCATTTACACACATTGTCACCTTTAAAGCTTGCAATGGATTCTACTGTCCCTTTAAACCATAGGCGTTAAGATGGTAAATAGTTGCTTATGTTATATATTCAGTGTCGCAGGTGAACCCCAGTACAAGTCCATCTAGCCAGTAACCTGTGTTCTCACTCTGGAGAGGAAATTGACCGAATGACAGTCACCTTGTTGTCCCTACTGCTGACAGAAGGTAGGATATGAAATGGAATTCTAATATCCAGGATGACATGTGCTGATCTTTGTTCCAAATGGAGATAATTAGCAATAATCTACCACTGATTTATGACATGAACTCCAGATCTAAAACCACTTGTATAATTCTATTTGTTTATTATAATGCAGGAGTTTTACCGAAAGCTGATTTTTATATGAAAATAAAAACAGTATTATGACTATGCCTCAGTGTATATTCAGAAAATATTTACACAAAATGCTTTATTCCAAATCTCTCAAGAATCCCAAGGGACCCACTAAACCTCTCAAGGGATTAGCTGACATTTTAAAGCTCCAGTGATCCAGATAATCTTTCGGGGAATTCAGCCCACAATTTAATGCTTCAAAGACAACACAGCATTCCCCCATGGAGAATAATATTTTTGTAACATTTTAAAAATGTGGAAATATTGTACCCATTTATAAATATATGTTTTAAGAGTGTACTTTAGTTATTTAAGAATATCTATTGTCTTTGTTCCAAATATGTCTATATGTTTTGATTTGTATGTTTAATGCAAATCATTTGAATGTACCACTTAAAGGCAAATATGACAGTGGGGCTGACTCTGTACTTTATATTCTGGAGAGTGATCAGGAGAGGCCGTGCAATGAATTCATGACAACAGGACCCTCCAGAAGCAAGAAGACTGACATGATTTTTCTAGAAAAAAGCCACAGAAGGCATACATAATATTAGGACAAAAGAAAACATATGGATTCATTTTTTTTCTTTCTTATACACAAAATGAGAGAAGCCCTCTCAGAATATCTGACACTCTTTTTTTTTTTTTTTTTTTTTTTTTGCAGTTTTGGCTGGGGCTGGGCTCAAACCTGCCACCCCTGGAATGTGGGGCCGGTACCCTATTCTTTGAGCCACAGGCACCACCCATATTTGACACTCTTAATAGCATAGCTGAAAATGGAACCTGATGTCAGAGCTCTGCCTCCTTGGATACTGTCTACAAACCAACTGCACCACCACCACCAACAAAAAATAGCTGGGCTTCGTGGTGGGCATCTATAGTCCCAGCTACTTGGGAGGCTGAGGCAAGAGATATGCTTAAGCCCAAGAGTTTGAGTTTGCTGTGACTATGACACTATGGCCTCTACCAGGGTGACAGCTTGAGACTATGTCTTAAAAAAAGAATATAGTTATTGTGCTTTGAACTTCTTTTGTAAATGATTTAAGTAATGATCTTTAAAATTTTTCATGGCACACCAGTTGAAATTCACTGGCTTAGAGACTGCTGCTGTGGGGGGTACTGTAGGCAGCAAAGTAATCCAAGGTGTCACATCCGTGACATTGACAGTCAAATTGAACCATTATCCATTCCATGCCAAAAGAGTCAATATGGATAGCCTGGTACCTGGTGGCCCCTCGCTCCTAGAACTTTTGGAGTGACGCTCATCATGACCCGAGGCAGGATAGTGACCAGCATTCAGAACACCCAAGTCGAACGAACCTCAGTTGTGCCAGTGCAATACTGGAACTTACCTTCTGGCTCTGGGTTTTTATCTCATTCCTTTCTACACTACCACCTAATTCTGGCTCTGAGAGATACTACAGATTCATCTGTGAAAAAAAAATAAATACGTGGGTATCCAAATGGGACAATTAGGGAAAAGTCCATTTTCCGTTATGTCCTATCATCTTTAATTTTGTTAAAAGGCAAATACGTGAGAATTTGGAGAAAGACTTGCAGTGTTTCCTGCTGTTACGAGATACTCTACAGAATTGATGTCCTTGTATAAGAAACAGTACTGAAGTAAAAGATTATAGTAATAAAATATGGAAAGTGCAATTAATCAAATTTCCTTTGATTTGCCAAAGGGACAAAGTGTAGGAGAAGGAGGTGAAACCTAAACCACCAGAGAAAATGTAATAGGTAGAAATACTCATTCAAGTGAATTTTTTGACAATATTTTAATCTACAGTGCTAACTATATATAGTTTATATATAATAATAATATATATATAATAATCAAAATATAAAGTAGAAATATAAATTTTAAGTTTGGTAAGAATTAGTTTACAAAAGACCCATAAAAGTTGCCCTTCTTCTAAAATAAACTAAAAAAGAACGTGTTTGATAGGCGGAGTCTTGAATTTAATATTCCCTGTTCGATGGAGAAGATGGCAGGGTTAATTCTAAGAACTATTCCGAGTCTCTCGTTCACACCTTGGCATTTCCCATTAGAAGCCGTCTCCAATCCACTCACCAGAATCTTATAAATCTTATGAGCTATAGGACAGTAACAACATAATGTATACAGTATAAAATAAAATACGATGGAGAAAATTGTCATCTATGAAATTTCAAAAATCCTCATGACATTTATATCTGTACTTCTCATTATCATACATACAAAATAGTTTATCTAAACCTGTGTCCTCAAATAATAATAATACATTTTCATTAAAAATCCACATGGTGGTTGCTTTATCCACTTTATTTAGAGTAATGCTCTTAGGCACATGTAAGGCTTTGGTTGACTGTAATTATTGTACAGTATTTTCCCTACTTTACATAATTATCTCAGTTTAATAATAGCTGCCTTCTGAAAATCTGACATGATGGAAATTACCAACCATTAAGACAGATGATGAAAATTAACTTAGTTAATTATTCATTGGCTGACATACCCCATGGAAACAAAATTTACCCACTTCTAACATGGCAAAGAGCCTTAAAACCATGTTTAGTCAAACTTACAGGTTTTAGTGCAGTCACTTAACCACGGAAATGAGGTCCTAATCAATGTGCAAGTGAGCAAACTGAAGGTAAAGAATTTACACATATGGATACGGCGGGATGGAGAGAAGGATGGCTCAGTGTTTGTCTCATCATAACAGAATGATAAAGAAGTATCTGGGGGTGGCGTCTGTGGCTCAAAGGAGTAGGGCACTGGTCCCATATACCGGAGGTGGCAGGTTCAAACCCAGCCCTGGCCAAAAAATGCAAAAAAAAAGATAGCTGGTATAAAAAGACTCTTGTTTTATCACAATGAGTGCAGCTATCATTTACACCTGCCCTGAGCTCACTCTCTGTATGTTCGGGGGACATATAGGAGGTGTCGGTAGTAATGGGGGAAAATGATGGAATCTCTCTCAAATTTCCTCATCCTGTAACCTCACACAACCACACAAACTCATTCATAAATTTTCTTTTGTCTTTCATTTTCCTATAATACTATTCAACTAGAACTATAACAGTTCAGGTTGCTTGAAGATAATTCACTGAAAACCGAACTTTAGGCTTTACTGAGCTGATGAAGTTGTAACAATTACAAGCTTGCGTCCATATGTGTTTCTATAAGTCAATTTGCTGTGAGTCAATTGCTCAAAGTCATGGTTTCAAGTGTGGCCCTTATGGATTTACTCATAGGGCTCCCTTATTCCCCTTCGACGTGCTTTAGGAATTTCTGGTTTACTTTTCTCTTGAGTAAGAAAAAGGTTCGATGATACCTTTACAGCCTCTCTAACTTCAACAACTTACCTCTAGTTTCCTAGGGAGGCGATATCAGCATCACAGATTACGAATATGGGATGGTAATTTTCCAACATTTGGACAACAATTCAAGTTTTGTCACTAAAATGTGAATGCCGTGGTAAGCACTAAACACAAAGATATGCTTTAAGTAACTTAAAATGTATTTCATAGAAAAGCAAAGCTGTACAAACCTAATGGACATTGCCTGAGCCAAAGTCGGTGAGAAAAATAAATAATGACTCAGAATTATCCTAACATTGTGTATTTAAACTGACCTTTGTGTACATAGATGGCATATTGGACTTCTAAATTTGTATTATTTTATATAAAATTTAACCCATGGAAGATTAATTTTTCTTAAATCCTCTTTGGTAACAGAAAACACATCAGCACACAATTATATACAAAAGAAATCACTGCCCATTTTATGCTCATAGTTTACATTGCAGAAGGGAGAAAAAGATAATAAGCTAAAACACAGGCAGAATACAGAACTCGTGAGATTGTGAGAACTCTGTGAAGGAGCATGAATCAGAGAGGGGGGAAGTTTCTAGAGAAGAAACTACTCCACTTTTAAACATGGAAGCCGGAGAAGAATTGGGGAGCAGGTTGCTACAAAGGAGATGCTTGGAAAGGATGGGGGTAGAATAGTTTGAACAACATGGACAAGCAAATCCATCTGCTCCAGAGTAGAAATGGCCTTGGGGAAAATAGTACGAGTTACAGACCCGAGTAAGGGACTCCAGCATGACATCTGGGGTTTTGTCTTCAGTGAATGGAATACTCTTTAATTTACCTGACATGAGGAAGACTGAGGTAGGCGGTTTAAGAGGTCCAACCATTTTCAGAGGTCCAACCATTTTCCTCAGCCAATCAGTTTTAAGATGATTTTAGACACGTCACTAGATCATCCCTGTCAGTGACAGTTTCCCCCAGAGGTTTCCACACTACACATATTAATAACGTCCTTCTCTGTACACGTATGTTTGTGTTGTGCGAATCTATGCACACATGGTGTATATGGATGAATATACCTCCATGTGTGCGTAGTTTCTGGGACCGTCATATCAGATACATTTCATAAATCATTTTGCTATTTTTATTGGGGGTTTTTTTGTAGATATTTTTATTTATTTATTTCAGTTTTTGGCCAGGGCTGGGTTTGAACCCGCCACCTCTGGCATATGGGGCCAGCATCCTACTCCTTTGTGCCACAGGCGCCACCCCTTGGAGATACATTTAACTACACCATTTTCATTTTCTTTGGTTATTTAAATAAATAAATATGGTTTGGAAAAAAAGCATTTTGTTTTCTACTAGCCAAATATGTTTAATTCTTTTTTAATTCACGACATAGGCCATTAACTCTTATTTTCTTTTAACAATGTTTAGTGCGTAAATACATAAATACGATTTCACACAGTACAAATTTTATTAGTTATGTGCGGATTATACTTTGCATCAATGGTCAGAGCTATATATAGTCAGACTTTCTGTGGCACTCTGGTTAAAAAAATTATCAAGTTAAGGCAATATGCAAATGTGTTAACATTTACAGTTGCTAAGGCTTATTTTAATCATAAAATCGTGTACATATTTTTAGAAATGACTTAAAAGACTCTACATGTTTATGTGGCTTTTATTCACTTTCATGTTTTAAAGGATTGAATGATATTAATAGTGTTTTTTAAACATTAAACCATCTTAGCATTGCAGTGATGCATTTTACTTAGTTTTAGTTTTCTTTAAATTATGCTGAATTGGATTTCATATGTAATTTTATAACAAATCATGAACATGTTAAAAATAATTAATATTAAAATGTTTCAATCATTTATTTTGGAGTAATTATTTTCCTTTTTGTGTCACTGTTCCCAAACCCAGAAAATTTACTATCAGATATAAAAAGGATCAAAGAACACCTGGGAGATTCTTTTCAAAAAGTATGTCACAGGGGAGATAGGAGCTAAAGTCAATGTAAAGGAGAAAATCCTATGGGCAGTGAGATAAAATCATCAAATACTTTGTAAAGAAAAATCCATCAGACTAACAATAGACTTCTCAGAATAAACCTTATAAGACTGAAAGAACTGGTCTCCAGTGTTTAGTCTTGCAAAACAGAATAACTGTCAATTAAGAACTGTGTATACTGAAAAACAAAGTCTATAAATGAATGAGTGATAAAGTATTTCCCAGATGAGCAAGTGATAAGGGAATTTGTCTCTACTACACCTAACCAAAAAGAAATCCTTAAAGACATTCTACACATAAAATGAAAGATCGAGAATCACCAGTATAAATACTCCAAAGTAAAAGCACACAGCTCTTACAAAAGGGTAACCCAATGGAAAATAAAAATCAAGTAGATAAAAATCAACACGATGACTAGAACACTATCTTGCACACCAATGATTATTAAATGCTTTGAATGTAAGTGATTGAAAGACCCACTTACAAGGTATAGGCTGGTGGAATTGATGAAAAAACACAGCCCAAATATCTGCTGTCTTCAATACACTCATTTGATTCCTAAAGATTCTCCCCAAATCAAGATAAATAGATGCAAAAGACATTTCATGTCTCTCTTGATTTTTCACTTTCATCAGATTAAACTCATCCTGTCCACATCCATTTCTCATAGTACATTGCTTTTTCCCTATCTTCTCCTCTCTAACACATTTTAAAATTCCTTCTTTGTTCCTATTTATTTCAAACTGTGTTGAGAACAACATTTAAAATACCAGCTTACAGGGCACTGCCCGTGGCTCAAAGGAGTAGAGCACCAGCTCCATATGCCAGAGGTGGTGGGTTCAAACCCAGCCCCAGACAAAAACTGCAAAAATAAATAAATAAATAAATAAATAATTGTCTCAATGTAGACCACTTCCGTGTATTGATGATTATATTGTGTGGGGAGGCAACTACTACCATAGGTTATGTCAACCCAAAAGGTTGGATCTATTTCAGCTCTATTGCACATACCCAGCAAACAGCTGGCTACCAGTAAGTTCTGTATAGTAAGACACTTTCTAAAAATCTCCAGATCAAGACAGATGGAGGAGGAAGGACAGCCTCCACTGAAAAATGAAAGCACCTTGTAGGGAACAAGACAGGGGATCTGGCTTATTTAGGGAACATTCCCATCCCAGTCCTCAATCAGGTCTGTATATGCCAATGAAAAGTTGAACTCAGTCAATCCCAGTTGGTTGAAAATAGCTGAGTTCTGTTGGGTAGTTTCTAAGCCCAAACTCAGCTGTCTTTTGGATGCCCCTTCAAGGTGGCTGGTGGGTGTTTCCCAGCCAGAGCTCCTAGCTCTGGTCACAGGCAGGGTGTCCGCGTGCTGCTGCCAACCCTGGGAACAAGAGCTGGGCTGTCCCTGCCATCTCCTCACTCACTATGGTCACTGGGCTACTTTGATTTCACACTTCACAGCTACATCCTTGTACGTTTGGACTTAACATTTGGAAAAAACAAAACAATAGACAACTCAAAGTTTTTGCGTGAAATTTGTGTGCCAGATTTTAAGAAGGAAAACAACCATTGTTCCCAACAAAATAAAGCACAAACTCTGCAACCAGTAAAAATCCTGAAGGAATGGATTAGACTCCCTCCTCTTGTGTGGCTCAGCTTTTGTGGACAAATACTTGATGTGGTTATGCTATCAGAGCAATTGCTGCTCTCCAATTAAAAGTTTCTTAATTCTCCCAATCTCACTTCTTAAATCAATCTTCAATAATGTGTGTTGCTTAGTTTTCACAGCTTCTGGTCACACAACACAATTAATTTAAATAAGCCTTCAAGCCAATGAGTTTTTTAAATTAATATGAGATTAAAGGCTGGAAATGATTCTTACTGTGAGAATTATTGAGTCCCATTAATTTTGGTAAATCAGTACATAGATTTTAGGATAAGTAAGGCAAACTCCTATTTTTTTTTCTCTGTGTTCCTTACCATCATTTCACTTTTCCAAATAACTTGATATTTATTCTCTACTTAAAAACACGGATTAAAATTTTATGATCGACACACTGTATTCTAGTGTCAAAAACTACATGTGTCTGAGAAAACTTACAGACCATCACTTTTAACCATTAATTGTTTTTACCTGACAATTCTTTCCCCATTTAGCACAAAAATGTGATTATAAATACTGTTTCATGACTAAATATCATTAAAATAAGTAGGCTAACATATATTAAATTAATGCTACTTAATAATTAAAAGGTTAACCACTGAAGGAGATAAGTAGAAGATTTGAAGTTCAAAATGGAAGATGGTGCCAAAAGTTTTGTGTCCTCTCATAGTTACTCCCAATGAAATGATGGACATGAGTGAAGGGATTGAACTTCAACCCAAGAATTAGTGAAAGGCATCAGAGAAAAAAAGCATAAAAAATAAAATGCCTGGGCAGTGTAAGAAGTAACGCTGGGACAATGTGGCCCACCCCCGTGCAATTCTCACCTAATGCCATATTGTGTCTCTCTCCATGCTCCTCACACCTGGAAGTTACCAGTACTTTAGATTAGATTAGATTAGGTTTATTAGATTAGGTTTATCATTTCCACGCACAACTTCACATTTTTGTTATATATGTCTGTACAATATACAAACGACATGTTAGACTGATAGCTTAGATTAAACTTCCAACAAGCAGCGTCATTCACAGCTGGCTCATCTTCAAATATCGATTCAAGAGCACAAATGTCTTTATCATGTAATTCTGTTATTACCCAAATGCGGGATTAAAAATTACTGTGTGAGTGTGAGTCAGGTTAAGGAAAGGGGAGAGACAAAAAAAAAGTATGTATATTCATAAGACATATTACACCAAACAATGAAATACAAAAACACAGTAAGGTAGATTTTTATTATATCTTGATGTGGATTTCCTAAGTATAGGGTTAACCAAGAAATGTAATAACATTGAATATTATGTTTAGTATGCCAATGTGTGTATAAAACTGTGACTTTATATTTCAATAACATAGGTATATATGCCTAACAACTCATAGAAGATATTGCCTATTTTAAATTTTACATAAATTTTATAATTCTTTATGCCTTTTAATCATATTGCAATCTTTTTATTGGGCCAAAATTATGTTTGGGACATTTATCAAGGTAGCTGTTGGATTTTAGTTCATTTATTGTTATTGTGGTATATATTCTTTCACATAATTATAAATTATTTTTTCTCCTCTACATGGAGATATTTAGGGGATGTTTGGATCATTTCTCCTTATTTGCTGTCGCAAATAAAATTCTTTAAATGTTCCCTTCTGCCTTTTTGTAAGTTTTTTATATAGAAACGACATGAACTTGCTGAGTATGTGCATCTTAAATTTTGATAAGATACATTCACATGTATTCATCATAACTGTACAAATGTTAATGAACAAAAGCCCACTGAGGTCACATTACTAAAACTGTATGTCATTGAAATTTTATTTTATTTTATTTTTATTTACTTATTTATTGCAGTTTTTGGCCGGGGCTGGGTTTGAACCCCCCACCTCTGGCATATGGGGCCGGTGTCCTACTTCTTTGAGCCACAGGTGCCGCCCTGAAATTTTATTTTTTCATTGATATTTCAATTAACATTTCATACATTTATGGCAGTCGGGATTTTCAGTTCTGTTAATTGCTCTCAGGTGCTTCAACTCTTAATTACTAGGTTTCAGTATTTGATCAAATAAAAAATAAAATTGTTAAGTGTATTTTATAATATTACAAAGTACATAATTGTGAGGCCCAGAGTAAAAGAACGTTAATAAAAGCAGCTAATATTTAAATTAGTTCATAGATATTCTCTTAAATTAACAAAGACCTGAGAGTATCAAGGTATTATATAAAGAAGTTGAATTAACCATTAGAATGACATGTTAAGAGTGTAATGAAAGGATTTTTGCTTTAAAACTCATACTAGTAATTGGTAAAGTGAGGTTTTTTCAATGAAGACTCATGAAAACACAAAGTAGGGGTGGACACACCTATACACACTTGCTTATGTAGGAGCAAAACATCTCTGTAGGAAGGTCTGAGAAATGCAAAGTTGTAACTACAGAGAATGTGGAAGGAAGAGAGATGGAGAATTGGTAAAAAGTGGTAAAAAACTGCGCCAAGAGTGCACAGCACACCTCTCCGGAGCGGGATGGGACTATAGGAGAGACTTTACCTAACAGATGAAAACAGTATAACCTAGTTTTGTACTCTCAATTAACCTGAAACAACAAAAATAAATGAATAAATCAATGAATTATTTAGAAAAGAAATCAGACGATTGCTGACTTGAGATATTAACCAATAATAATATTTCCTTCCTGAATGTATTAATCTTCGTTCGTTCTTTATGAGGTTTTCGTTTCTAGTCCTTATCTTAAACATTGTTACTGTTACTAAATTTTAAGCCTTTTTGATTTTGTGAAGGCAAAAAGTGGAGACCTAATAAACATGTGTATATGTGAAAAAAATTGAAAATAAATAAATAAAGCATCATTTAAAAAATTTAGTCTACCAAGCTATAATCAAATACTTTTTACTTATGTTTGGAGGATAGTAGCTGTTTTTGTCAGATTCAAGAAAATATCTACAATAAAGAGAAAAAAAGGCAGTAGCGTATGTAGCACTTGTATTTAAGGGTTTATAAATTCCTACATATTGAGAATGCAAGGAGCTGGTAACCTGAGGGGGCATTAAGAACATTCATCCCAGTAGGAGGATTACAAAATAATTCTAACGTTTTCCAGGGAAAGTACATTACATTCATTTCATTAGCTAAAGTGTCTTAAAGAAGACACCCTCTTTATTAACACCAGATTTCTACTTTAGAGACCGTAAGTTTGGAATCTCGCATCACAGAATATCCGCTTATTTTACGAACATGGTGAGATTGGCAATCGAAAAATTCCTGCTACTTTTTCAACCATGTTTTACATTTCATGTTTAATATTGGGGAAATCTAATTGCTGGATTCCATCTCTTTTCTTTCCCCCTTCTATCACCCCTTGATTTCCAACCCTTCTTCAAATTTGCATACATTGACATTTTCAACATTTCAAAAATTAGACAGTTTTATTTTGCTAAGCTTGAAGTGAAAGCATCTAGCAGTTATGTCTCATTGATATTCAGTCCCAGCAAGGGTGCTTCTCAAATAAGAACCAGCATTTGTTATTTTCAGAACTGTCTATTTTCTTGCAGTAAATGATTAATTTTAATATCTACATCTGATTTCTAAAGCTTTTACAAAGTTGGGAATTATTATGACACTGTACGAACCATATTATGTATGGTATGTATGGCTTCCATACAGTAGATACATGAATTAAATTGCCCCGTTTTTCTGATTTCTATATTAAATTCATTGAAGAAAGAAGGCGATAATGGCACCTTGTTGAAATAGTTTTAACAATAAGGTAAATGTAGTTTCAGGATATTTGATATATGCCTTATTAGTCATTGAATTGTTGCTTTTAAAATTATCTGTATAGCAGCTTTAAATAACAGCTATCTATCACGCCCAGTTTCTGTAGATCAGAAATCTGACCATAGTTGGGTATCTCACAAGGCTGCGAACAAGTTGTCCGCTAGGATATAGTCTCATTTGGGGATGTAACTAATTCCAGTTCTTGGAAAAACTCATTTGGGGAAGTTGTTTAAATTAAGTCCCTATTTTCTAGCTATCAGCCAAAGGCCCCTCTCAGCTGTGAGAAAACGCCTCTTAGGTCCTATCACCCGGCACCGTCCTCTCACGACGTGGTGGTTTGCTCCCTACAGGTGTTCAGGGGTAGTATATGCTATTCTTTTAAGATCTTTCAAGTGCTCCACTGATTAGGTCAGGTCTACCCAAGTGCACATCTCCTCTGATTAACTCAAAGCGTCTGATTAGAGGGCTGAATTATGAAAACCCCTCATCTTTGCTATACAAGGTAAAATATCTATGGGAATTTCATCCCATCATATTCACAGGTAGCAAGCATGTGACTGTTAGAATTCCGTTTATTACAGCGCCTTATTGCGGAGTTTTTAACACGTGAACAAGGCATTATCTTGTTTATTCTTTCAAGTGTATTTAAATAGGTTTAGCATATAATTATAGGACAGGTGCTGCCCAGAATTGAGGGCAGCTATGATCTCAGACCTCAAAAATGTTATGATCATTTTCTTTCAAAGGGGCTGCGTAGATCTGAGTGACATGTCAAGGCTTGGCAGGTGTAACTTCCTCACAACCTCCCAGCTCCATCCTGTGCCCAGTGTGACCTGCTGGAACTTGGCTGCTCTGGAGGACTCACAGCTTCCTAAGCAAGAGTGGCAAGACTGTTCCTTGCCGCTGCTCTTAATCTAAGCTAACGTCTAAAGTGTTTACCTGTATTCTTTTAAATCTTGTTATCTTTTTGATAAATGCCTGAATCCTGCGTGTTACAGATGTCCATGTATTTGATATGTGTGTCAGGTATAACTATGAAGATGTGACAGGAAATTATAGTCACAACTCTCTGTTAGCCGTACTTGCAATTTAAGTAAACGTTGGTCATGGTTGACTTTTCTAGTTGGGATCTTGAACTTAAGCTCAATTCTTTAAGAAAAGTTACCTAGAATTTTGTACAAACATTATTATCTAAATTGTTCATTGTAGAATCTTGGTCACATTAACATCTTCATAAGTAATACTTATTCCTATACTATGTTCCTTCTTAGATCAAGATATTATAAAATTCTTTTCTTCATACAATACTTATATAAATACAGAGAGTCAATCTAAAGAGTATTTTTATTAGGTATAAAAATCACATTACTTCATACAAAAAATGACAGTGATTATTGCTGTCAAAACCTATGTTAATATACTTAATTAGCATAAATACAGAAAGATTCCTTTCAGAGTTCTTACCAAGATCTGAGATGGAATATTCAGGGGACTATTTGGGGAAACTGGAATGGTAATTTTTTTTTGGGGGGAACGCTAATTTATTTTCTGAAGTTTCCAAGTCTGTTGAAGTAATTATACATTTTTTTAAAATAACTGAACCAATAAAGGTTTGAAAATAATCCCAAAGTAAATTATAAATCTCATCACGATGGCAAAGTTTAAGCTACACTCTGCAGGTGTTTCTCTTGCCCTGCTTTAGTTAATGATGGCTGTCCCTGAAAGATCAAAAAGAAATTCAGTGTGAAATACACATTTAAAATATTTAATAACATATAATTAAATAAAATAGTAAAATTTTAATCAAAGATCGTATGAGTGAGCTACAACAGATGGGCAAAAGCAAGGTAGTAATTTTAATAAAGTTGTTCACTCTTTATACTTAAGTAAACCTGAATCTTTTTTCGTATTAAAAGTGTCAATTTGACTCAAAATGTATGCAAGCAAATTACGTACCACAAATGTGAGTATTCCCGTAATAGTCTGAAATTTTTAAAAGGTGTCAAATTGATACTTTTGTTTGTATAAAAAATAAAATAAATCCGAACAAGCAAAAATTAATTGACTAGTTCCTGAAAAATTGGGACTCAGTTTTGATATATGTCCATGTAACTTTAATTTATTATAAATGCCTACAGCGATAAATCTTAGTGTAAATAAAGTTTTTAAATTTCTTTGAACAAGGTGGATGGTAATTTCCATTAGACATTATGACAAGCAGCCTGAAATAGTACCTAAACCATTTAAATTTTAAAACAAATATAGCATTAAAAATCAAATAAAAATAAATAAAATTATTTTAAGTTGTATGTTAAGGCTAACATTTGAGTAAAGGACACATTTTTTGACAGATTCAAACACCTTTCATTTGTATTAACCATTTACATTACCATGGTAAGTAATGGTTCATTATAATTTAAGAAAGGAATAAATAAAATTAACAGAAGAAATGTCTAAATATTTCATAGTTATTTAGAGAGTCAGTTTCGGACCTTGCCATATTACGATCCACTACTACGATGAGAAAAGTCATATTTGCCTAGGATTCTTTCCAATGCCAATTTTTTCTCAACATTATTTCTAAAATGTAGACATTTTAAATTTATTTTGTTTTTTCTTCTATTAGATTTCTAACTATATAGTATAGAACACACATTAATTATCTAGTATGAACTATTCAAGGGTAAATCGGTGTAAATGGAAAAATAAAAATACATATTTCTGTGTGTATTTATACATACATATATACACATATATAATCTTTGTGTGTGTGTGTATGTGTGTGTGTGGGTTTTTCTTTAAGATCGGGGGGTAGAAACAGAGACCGGCTACTTCCTACATGCAGGCCTATAATTCTTTATCTGAAAACTTGAAAAAAAAATTCTGATCGAAACCGAATTTTTAAAGTGATGTTCAAAACTGTTATTTGACATGAGCTTCATGTATTTTTATTCTACCTATTGTGAATATTCAAAAACTTCCTTGAAGAAATCTGACTGTGTTTGATAGAAGGACAATTTCCGAGCCACTGAAAGTGGTTCTATTCAATCTAAAGTACATATGATACATATTACTTAATATTTCTGAAATGCAAAAGAAAATCTGCATTACAAATTATATCTCCAATTACTGTTACAGGATGAGGCTGTGCAGATCCGCGTGTGTTCACCACATACATTCACGAGCTTGTGAACATTTATCACGTTTCTCTTTAAAGGAGGAGGATACGGGGAGAGAACCAGATTGTTTTTACGGGCACTGATGTCCATCCTTCACTGACCGGTAAATACTACTTTGTAGTTTGGAATAACGTTTATGTTTAGATAACTTTCAGAATAAAATACCCTTATGAGAGATAATGCCCAGAATTTAATTTCAAAAATGATACTCTACTTTCCTAGCGGCTAATGAGCTCTTAAAATATGCACATAAAATCAAGGAAGCAATTCGCTTCAAAACTTGTTTGACATTTTCACACCTTTCACTGTGAGTAAGCATTTAAAAATACACTCTGGCTTGACATGATTTTGGTTAGTATTTCTTCTGCGGCTTGCCCTATTTATTTTAAACATTATCTCTTGGCTTTGTCTTTTGCTTCTTTTGGAAAATGGAATATGTTTCTCAGTAACAGTATTCTTATATTTTATTTCTTTGTTAATATAATGGTATCAATAAAACTGTTTGGAAAATGAGCTATATCTGCTCTCCTCTGAAATTTCTGTTCCTGCAAAATCCCTACACGTCACTCCTGAATTACATTGAGTTCCTCATCCAGGCAGGTGACAGGTGCCAGGTAATCACAGGCCTATCCCAGCAGAAACTCCTGACTGTCCTCGGCAAGTCACAGAACAGAGCCGCTCCTGGAACTTTTCCTTGAAGGATGATGACTGAGGGAACTGGCTATTTCTCTTCCCACATAACTTGTACGTTAGTGTGTAGTGACCGTTAGTCCATCAAGGTTTTTACCATCCATGTTGTCTCCTCCAAGGACCGGGCAGGCTTGTGGCAACATTCTGATATCCAAGGTTTTAAAATGAAGAGGAAAAGCCGTGTGGTTTTCACTTGGTTATCGTTGGAAATTCATTCTGGCAAAACTCACACACTCTGGGACTGCTGTGCTGGAGAAGCCATTTACTGACGTCCAGTCAGGAGTTCTGGCTACGTCACTGGCCAGCAGAAAGTGTTCCCCACCAGCCATGCTGAGCTGGCCACAGTGGATGCCAGGGTAACTCAAACTTCAGATTTCTGCAGCCTCAGTGAACATTTAACTAAACAGTAGGAGGCATTCCAAGTGAGAGCCATCAGGGTGCCCTCTCCAAATTCCTGAGCCTCAGAATCCAGGAGTCAACTTGCTCTACACTAAATCGGGATGGTTTGGTTCTCAGTTCTCCTAACTCAGAAAGTATATTTCAATAGTAATTATATTTACAATGACACCCTTTGGTTGTATAACAAAAATGTATTAGATTTATTTTAAAATACATTATTTATGCTTTTTGAATTAATTTTTGATACCAGACTATGACAGGGTTACACCTGTTTTGGACACATAATTTGATATTGTACATTTTAGGTCAAAATTCTATGTGGAATTTGTGTGAAATTAATTACATTCTTTGCTCAAGAATATAAAAAATCACACATGATAATGACAATACACATTTGTGAGATGGAAATAAATTTTTATTTTTACCTGTCAAAGTTTTCAGTGTATAAGATTTATTTCAAAAAAGCCAACGTCTGTTGAAATGTTTTATTACCCCGGTGCTTCAATTATTTTTCATTCACCCTATTATTTAGTATTTGCAGGAAACATGAATGACTTGTTATTTAGTGAGGCAGAAGCAGATATTTAAGGGAATAAATATCTTTTCAAAGCTAGCACACCTGGCAAATGGCAGATGGAGGTACTATAAAGACCTTTAGTGTTCAAACTACGGCATATTCAGAAAAGAAACCCATTGTCAGGACTTAACTCCTTTGCTGTGGGTGCACCACATTGGATGCTTTACCAAATTATATACTACAGTCCTGCTTCCTCTTCCTACTTGTACATCTCATTAGAGCATATTTTTAATGTATTCTGCAAGAGTATGCTTACTTTATGTGCTTGTTTACTTTATACAAATGAATGGCTTTTGAATTTTTGCTGAACAGGTGGCATTAGCCAATCAGTTATGGTTTGGTCTATTAAAGGGGTCCAGCTGTCAGGCGGGGGGAAGGCTATAAAAATGTTGCCCGTAGTAAGATTACTTATTTATCTTTGCTGCATATTTAGAAAGCGAGGGCTATTTACATAATTCATGTCCTGCATAACTTTGACAAGTGTGTAATACAGTGTGGTCACATACTCGAGGGTATGTTTAAAGCCATTCTGTAAAGTGAAATGTATATCTTATTTCGACTACAATTTTCTTAGTATATATAGTTGTGGAAAAATGAATGTTAGGTATGTTGTTGGCATGAACATAATAAACATTTCACACTAAGACTACGTTAACTGTGAAGGAATCTTAATTGTCATAAACGTCTTGAAAGAAAACTTGGGTAACACGAGTATTTTCATTTTTAGAGACATTAATAATGTCTTTGCTAACCGCCCCCGAAGTAAACCTCGCAGAGAGTTATTCTGAAGTGTGCCATGGAATTGATTTTACTTTTGAGGATGTTGTTCATTTAGAATCTTTCATTACGTATGGATTCCAGAGAGCAAAACAAAAATCAAAACGTTCATGCTCCTGAGGTTTCTGACAACAGTTCTTGACACAAAAGCAAACTGTAATAGGAAACACATTTAATGTGTATTCCAAAAAGTTTGGGATCAGTGATCGTATTACTTTCATTTTCTCTGGAGTTCTGTAAAATTCCTAGAGGCTGCTCTATTGTAAAATAGGTACCCTTTAACTCTATCGCATCTATACATCTTTTCCCCCATTTTTCTCCTCTCCTCTTCTCCTGTTCCCCTCCCTTACATTTGCATATAATTTCCTTTGTGCTTTTCAGGCCTGTGTACCAGAAACCTCCATAAATATAAGTGGGAAAAATTCTGACACTTTATTTTGAACCCTGCAAAGAAGAAATTGTCCCAAGATTGTCATAAAAATAATGATAAGAGCAGTAATGCTCACATTAAGCCTCAATGAATTATTCATTCAATGAGCAGAAGAATAAACTGTGGTATGTTAGCATGATTCTCTTTAGTGTGCTGAAATGATGCACAAAAAAGTGAGCTTCCTCTAATCCCAACAAAGCAAATTCAACAGGAATTAGCGTGTGTCTGTAAAACACATAAGGATCAGGATATTTGCACATTCAAAGAGTTTTGCATGATTAGTATTGTTGAGGCAGGAAAAAAAATGAAATGAAAACCTGGCGTTGGCTTGGCGCCTGTGGCTCAATCGGCTGAGGCACCAGCCACATACACCTAAGGTGGCAGGTTTGAATCCCCAGCCCGGGCCACCAAACAACAATGATGGCTGCAACCAAAAAATAGCCAGGCGTTGTGGCGGGCACCTGTAGTCCCAGCTACTTGGGAGGCTGAGGCAGAGACTCGCTTGAGCCCAGGACTTGGAGGTTGCTGTGAGCTGTAATGCCACGGCACTCTACCCAGGGGGACAGCTTGAGGCTCCATCTCAAAAAAAAAAAAAAAAAGAAAAGAAAAGAAAACCTTGCGTTGTGGCTGGCGCCTGTAGTCCCAGCTACTCAGGAGGCTGAGGTAAGAGAATTGCCTAGGCCCAGGAGTTGGAGGTTGCTGTGAGCTGTGTGACGCCACGGCACTCTACCAAGGGGGATAAAGTGAGATTCCATCTCTACAAAAATGAAATAACCACCCTAATATGTAGTGTGGTGTCCACATCGACAGAATCACTCACCCTTGATGCTGGGGTGATAATGTCATCAGGGCTCATACATCTGCTGTGTGTATGTTTTGAGTAGAGTAGATTAAAATATGTACTAAACATGGCTGATTATAATCAGATGATTAAAATACGCACCTGCACACACATTCTCACATTGCCCAAATAATTCCTGAGGAAGTGTTAGGTCCGAAAAAAGCCTCCCAAAGTAGCCCCAACCGACAAACTCGAGACACACTCCGATGTAAGGGCATGAGGTGAGATTTTATGACAGGCCCCGGGTAGCCTGGACTCCCCTGGCATGCAAGCCAAGGATGAGCCCCGAACTCGGGGTGAAGGCAGTTTTTATAGGGTACAGAAAGCAAAAGGGGGAGAAGGGTACGAGTACACTTTTGATTGGAGGTTGGTGAGATCACTAGTAAAGAAGGAAGTAAAGGAGGATTTGCATTGGTGGCTGATGATTTCACTAGTAAAGGTGAATTTGGATTGGTGCAGGTGAGGGGTGGGGGGTCTCTTAACCGGGGGCTAGAGTTGGTGTAACCTGGTTACCTGCATTTCAAGGTAATAGAAACTTACTATTTATTATAGCAACTATTTGCCTAAGGTGACTCAGTTTACAGCACAGTGGCTGTGCAACCTGAGGTGGGGGAAGGCAGCAGGGAGTGGTCTTGCAGGTTTTACTGGCGGGAAGGCTATCGGTAAACACCTAGGCATGGGGCTTGTACTGTGGCTTGTGCTGCAAACAACAAAATGGAGCTAGTCTGGCTCTCACATTACGATTTTAATATATTTTCTCACCTCATCTCTGCCTTCCTGCCACAAACTTTGGGCCACCTTCTCATAGGATAAAGAGAGTCTGGACCTCCGTCACTGTCACCCAATATGCAGGTGACACCAGGCCGGCCGTTCTGGAGAACAGCCAGAGCAGCCTCTCCCGGGACTGTTCTGTTCTTGCATTTCCAAAATCTCAGTATCAAACATAAAAGTCAAAATCATGAACGTTACTAGCCCTTATCTTAAACAATAGTAATCACCATATCCCCTGACCCACAATACACAATAGTGGACATAACACCCGAGCCCTATAGCAACATTCCAAGTCAAAGTTACTTTCCTAAATCAATTGCCCTAAACTACCCACGAAGACAATTTTAGGGTAAAGCTAAATTTATAAAATAAGGATGAAAGACAGGAGGTGAAGGTCACAGAGGTGAAGGTCACAGCCACACCAGCTGCGTTGTCTCAGCCCTAGCCTGACAGACTCCATCTTATTCTCCCTACTCGTGCTTTGAATCATAGTTGATTTTAAAAATAATATAATAATAATGTTGAATTCACTTTGTGTGTGTGATGTTGGGAGATTTTTTTTCTATCATTTTAAGCAAAATG
>CAUYTI010006063.1:0-36849 GCA_963575145.1 Galago senegalensis | reverse complement strand
AAATCATCTAAGTAGAAGGTTGTATGAAGAGCTTATCCTAAGGGCACACAGCAAATAGAGAATATTGTTTACCTAACAAAGGATGTAAAAGGTCTCTATAAAGAGAACTATGAACTCTAAGAAAAGAAATAGCTGAAAATGATAACAAATGGAAAAATATACTATGCTCATGGCTGGGAAGAATCGACATTGTTAAAATGTCCATATTACCCAAAGCAATATATAATTTTAATGCAATCCCTATTAAAGTTCCCCTGTCATATTTTAAAGATCTTGAAAAAATAATACTGCATTTTATATGCAATCAGAAAAAATCTCGAATAGCCAAGGCATTACTCAGGAATAAAAACAAAGCAGGAGGAATCACTCTACCAGACCCCAGATTATACTACAAATCAATAGTGATTAAAACAGCATGGTACTGGCACAAAAATAGAGAGGTAGATGTATGGAACAGAATAGAAAACCAATAGATGAATCCAGCTACTTACTGTTACCTGATCTTTGACAAGCCATTAAAAAATATTCAGTGGGGAAAAGATTCCATATTTAACATATGGTGCTGGGCAAACTGGCTGGCAACCTGTAGAAGACTGAAACTGGACCCACATCTCTCACCACTGACTAAGATAGACTCTCACTGGATTAAAGATTTAAACTTAAGACATGAAACTAGAAAATACTAGAATAAAGTGCAGGGAAAACTTTTGAAGAAATCTACCTGGGCGAATATTTTATGACAAGGACCCCCACAGGCAATTGAAGCAACATCAAAAATACAATCCTGGGACCTGATCAAACTAAAGAGCTTCTGCACAGCCAAGAACACAGTAAGTAAAGCAAGCAGACAGCCCTCAGGATGGGAAAAGATACCTTCTGGTTATGTCTCTGACAAAGGTTTAATAACCAGAATCCACAGAGAACTCAAACATATTAGCAAGAAGAGAATGAATGATTCCATCTCAGGGTGCGCAAGGGACTTGAAGAGAAATTTCTCTAAAGAAGATAGGCACATGGCCTACAGATATATGAAAAAATGCTCACCATCCTTAATCATCAGAGAAATGCAAATTAAAACTACTTTGAGATATCATCTAACTCCAGTGAGATTAGCGCATATCACAAAATCCCTAAACCAGAGATGCTGGCATGGATGTGGAGGAAAGGGAACACTTCTACACTGCTGGTGGGAATGCAAACTAATACATTCCTTTTGGAAAGACATCTGGAGAACACGTAGAGAACTAAAAATAGACCTGCCATTTGATCCTGCAATTCCTTTATTAGGTATATATCCAGAAGACCAAAAACTGCATTATGACAAAAATATTTGTATGAGAATGTTTATTGCAGCCCAATTCATAATTTCCAGGTCATGGAAGAAGCCCAAGTGTCCATTGATCCACAAATGGATCAATAAACTATGGTATATGTTCACCATGGAATACTATGCAGCCCTAAAGAAAGATGGAGACTTTACCTCCTTCATGTTTACATGGTTGGAGCTGGAAAAATTTTCTTCTTAGCAAAATATTACAAGAATGGAATAAAAAGTATCCAATGTACACAGCCCTATTATGAAACTAATTTATAGCTTTCATATGAAAGCTATGACCTTATTGTAGCCTAAGAATATGGGGAGGGGATATGAGTGAAGGGAGGGTGATTGGAGGGATCACTTCTATGGTTTATCTTACAATGGTACAAGTAAATCTTTCTAAGAGTAGACTATAAGCATCTTAACACAATAACTAAGAAAATGACATAAAGGCTATGTTAACCAGTTTGATGAAAATATTTCAAATTGTATATGAAAATACCACACTGTACCCCATGATTACATTAATGTACACAGCTATCATTTAATTTTAAAAAAACCCTCAAGATTCTTCTGTTTAGTAGTTTTATCCTCTTAGACTCTTCTGGCCCCTAAGCCACATAATCAATATGGCTGTGATGTCTAATATCAAAATAGTGTCTCTGAAGTAAGCGAATTTAGGAAACAAATACGTGACTCTGAGAAAACCCAAGAAAACTGTTTATGAAGTTCTGTTATAGTCCAGTGATTAAATGAATTTAGGGGAGAAAAGGACCTTGACTTTAGTAATAAATATGTAGGGAAAATAAATTGGTTGTATTGTTTTTTGTAGATAGAAAGCTATAGACATACAGACATAATAGTCATGCATATAAACTGAAAAAATGTATAGATTATATGCTATCTATTATAAACTCATTTTAAAGATTTAGAAATAATTAAAGTTTTTTAAGTGGCCCCCAAAAAGACTTAGAAAGATAAAAAGTATAAAGATTGAGAAAGCAATACCATGCAAATACTAATCAAAAGAAAACTAGAATAGCCATATTAATTTTAGGCAAAGTAGATTGCAGAGCATGGAAGATCAAGGATGAAGGTAGGAAAAACATAATGATAAAAGAAATAATTCCCCCAGAAGACATTAAAATTTTAAATGGATATTTGCCATTAAAAACAGAGCTTCACAATACATGAAGCAAAACCTTGATATATCTGAAAAGAAAAATACACAAATCCAAGATTATAAATGGGGACTTGAACATTCTTCTCTTCTCTGAGGAACTGATGAAATAAGCAAGCAGAAGATCAGTAAGAATATATACAACCTGAACAGTGCAATCAACTAACTTGGCATGGTTGATATCTATAGAAAATTTCACTCAACAACAGCAGAATATATATTCTTCTCAAGCTCACATGAAATATTCTATAAGACACAGCACGTTCTTAGCTTTACCAAAACCTTAACACATTTAAAATAATAGAAGTCACACAATATGTGTTCTCTGACCACAACAAAATTAAACTAGAAAATAGTAATAGAAAGATCTCTGAAAATTTTCTAAATGTTTAAAAATGAAGAAAAATGCTTCCAAATAACACATAGATTAAAGAGAAACCTCAAAAGAAATTTTAAAATATTTTGAGCTAAATAAATATATAAATATCAAAATTTATGGGATGAAGTTAAGCACTACTTAGAAGGAAAAGTGTAGCATTAAGTATGTATATTGGGAATCTGAAATATTTAAACAGATAGCCTGAACTTCCACCTTGATAAATTAGAAAGAAGAGAAAATTAAATCTAAAGCAAACAGAGAGAAGAATATGATATATATTAGAGCAGAAATCAATGGCATTCCTCATTAAAATCAGAACAAAAGATGTCTACTCTCACAACTTCTACTTAACTTCATACCAGAGGTAGAATCAGGGCAATTAGGTAAGGAAATGAAAGAAAAGGCACATAGACTGGAAAGGAAGAAATAAAACAATTTCAATCTGCAGATGACATGACCTTATATAAAGAAAACTGTAAGGAAACCACTAAAAAAGTATTAGAACTAACAAACGAGTTCAAAGTTGCAGGGCACAAGCTCAGTATATAAAAATCAATTGTATTTCTATGTCTTAGCAATGAAAAAAATACAAAAAGAAAATTAAGAAAACAATTATGATGGCATCAAAAAGTATAAAATAGACATAAATTTAACAAAGGAGCATAAAACATAGTTGAAAGATATTAGAGAACACATAAATAAATGGAAAGATGTTATTACAAGTTCATGGATGAGAAGACTTAGTATTGTTAAGATGGCAATACTCACAAAATTAATATATAGATTCAATATAATCCATATCAAAATTCTAGCCAGGATTTTGTAAACAGTGGCAAGCTTAACCTGAAATTTACATGGAAACTAATGGCCTTGGAATACCCAAAAACACTCTAAAAGCAACCAAAAAGATAGAGAACTTAGGTTTCCCAATTTCAAAATTTAATATAATGCTATAGTAATCAGGCTGAATGGCAGCTGGGCACAGTGGCTCATATCTGTAATCCTAGCACTTTAGGAGGCTGAGGCCAAAGGATTGCTTGAGACCAGGCTGAGCAAGAGTGAGACCTTGTCTCTATAAAAAAAAAGAAAGAAGGAAGGAAGGAAAAAAGAAACGGAAAGTCAGCCAGACATGGTGGCACAGTAATAAGGGAGTCTGAGACAGGAGGACGGCTTGAGCCCAGCAGTTTGAAGTTGCAGTGAGCTATGATAATGCCAACGTACTCTAGCCTGGGCAACAGAAGGAGATACTATCTTAAACAAACAAACAAAAGACTGAATAGCAACAACACAAAGATAGTTGATTTCCAACAAGGGTATCAAGACAATTCAATGGTAAAAGAAGAGTCTTCTTTGGGGACAACTGAATAGCCATATATATATAAAAGAATGAAGTTGAGTCCCTTCCTCATATCATACTTAGATACAAAAAATAATTTTAAATGAATATACACCTAAATGTAAGGTCTAAAAATATAAAATTCTTAAATAAAGTATGGGAGTAAGGGTGACCGTGGCTAAATATATTTCATATTGCAAAATAGAAAAGAGGATTTTAAATGTTTGAAGCAAAAAAAATGATAAATATATGAAGTTATGGTTGTGCTAAAGTCTGATTTGATTTTATTCAATGTATAAATGTATCAAAATTGCACCCCTTAGTACATAATATTATCATGTGTCAATAAAAGCAAAATTAAAAATTAAAAAGAAAGTATGGGAGTACACCTGCATGACCATGTGCTAGGCAAAGCCTTCTTAGGTATGATACTAAGGAGCACAAGAAACAAAAGATAGGCTCAGTGCCTGTAGCTCAAAGGCTAGGGCGCCATCCACATACACCGAAGCTGGCAGGTTTGAATCCAACCCGTGCCTGCCAAACAACAATGACAACTACAACCCAGAAACAGCCGGGTATTGTGCCAGGTACCTATAGTCCTAGCTACTTGGGAGGCTGAGGCAAGAGAATTGCTTAAGCCCAAGAGCTTGAGATTGCTGTGAGCTGTGACGCCAGAGCACTCTACCAAGGGTGACATAGTGAGATTCTGTCTCAAAAAAAAAAAAAAAAAAACAGAAACAAACAAACAAAAGATAAAATTGCTAAATTGGACTTGATTAAAATTTAAAATGTTTGTGTATAAAAGAACATTAGAAAGAAAATGAAATGGCAACCCCCAAAATAGGAGAAAATAATTGCAAATCATATATATGATAAAGGTCTAGTATCCAGAATATATAAAGAGCCCTTACAACTCAATAATAAGGAGATAAATAATGCAATTTAAAAATGATCAAAGATCTTGAATAAACATTTCTCCAAAGAAGATATACTAATGGCCAATAAGCACATGAAAAGCTCTTCAACATCTTTGATCATTAACGAAATTCAAATCAAAGCCACAATGAGATACCATTTCACACCCGCTAAGAGGGTTTTAATCAAAAAGGAACGAATTTCAAATATATGTTACAAGTTGGATGAACCTTGAAAACTTTATTCTAAGTGAAAGAAACCAGGCAGCAAAGGTCACGTATTATATGATTCCTTTTATATGATATATCCAGAACAGGCAAATCCATAAAGAAGTCAGATCAGAGTTTACCAGGTTGGGAGGAATAGGAGATGGGGAGTGATTTTTCAAGGAATATGTTGTGTTTTTGTGGGGTAATAAAAATGTTTTGACACCAGAGACAGCTGGTGGTCACACAATATTGTGAATACACTAAATATCACTTAATTGTAACTTTAAAATGGTTAATTATATGATGTTATGTTAATTTCACCTCAATTGATTAAAAAGACTAATTGAGGAGTGATACATATGAATGAAGCCATAAAGCACTCAAGGAATACATATATATTGGATAAGAGCACAAATATCTGGGAAAGAAGCACTGAAAAATGAGGATAGTGGTCACCTGCAGACAGAAGGAGGAAACGTACTCAGGTGATGCACGGGGCCTTTGTAATACTTTACATGTTAAATTAGATAAGACTATAAGGGCATTTGTGTTTGTTGCCTTATTATTAATATCTTATTGTAAGTCTGAAATATTTAAAATGAATATACCTTAAGTAATTAAACCTTTTTACTTAAGTAGAATATAGTCCAAAAAATTAGTATAAAGTTTGGTGAATTTGCATAGACTCAGTACAACAGTATAACCAGCACCTGGATCAAGAAGCCTAACTGAGCACCCTAGCCCCTTACAATGGTTAAATACTGTACTGACTTCTCCCACCACCCGAATGAGTATGTTTTTAATAATGAACACCTTAACAGTGGCAGATGGGGGTGAGAAGTTTGGATGGGAAATTTCCACTTTTTGTTTTATATCTTTCCCCAGTTTTTGAATGTTTGCCTTTGTTTACCCATTTTTTCATAACTCTATATGGACAAATATCAATACTTTGTCTTGAAGCTCTCTCACCTGCAGATTCTTCATGATTTTCACCTCACTTCCACTCTTCTTCTCAATGTCCTGGCCACATAAAATGGTCATCACCATTTGACCACATCAAATGGTCATCACAAGAAACCGCGTTCTTTGAAATCTAAAGTGCCTTCATCCCAGTGTCTCCTCACTGCCTGTGCCTACACTGTGCTATTTCAGTCTCCTGGGCCCTCCCATCCCCTTTTTTTCTTCAGTCCATCACTGCCGTTCCAAAATGTACATGCACTGCACATGTGGGCACTCGCACACACACACACACACAGGAATGATGCTGCTGTTATTTAGACAAAGAGACGATTATGACTATTCTATTCTGATAAAAGTATAACAGTCAGTATTCAAAGAAGGCTTTCCACAAAGAGTCCCATCCCCTTAGATGAAAACATACTTCACCCCCTCTCCCAAATCAACAGAATCTTATCAAAGCAAAATGGTGGGTTATGCTCAAGAAACCTTCTAAGAGCAGATGGTCTTGCCAATATTATTGTTCTAACTAAACCCAGTCACTTCACATAAAATCACAGTGCCACATTTTGAGATCCAAAGCATTTCCTTTCCTTGCTGACACTAATTTCTTTTCTCCTTTACCCTTCCTTGAGAACCCCTTTCTTTCTTAGAGTTTCTCCTGTGTCGTCTTCATCCTGGCCAGGAAGACATGCGGTCCCTCTAAGTGAAATGTCCCATTAGCAGTCCTCATTCCTCTGTGTTTTCTTGTCGTCTTTATTGAGACTGCTTGTATAATGTCCCTATGCCTGTTCTCTAGACAGCTGATACTTATCAGCAGTGAAAACCCACCCCAATGTGATAAATATCATTTTTGTGTGCTTGGCAGTAGGTTACACACAAGGAACTGCCAAGGAAGTTGCTAAAAGGCATATATTCCTGCGGTGCCTGTGGCTCAAAAGAGTAGGGCACTGGCCTCCTATGCCAGAGGTGGTGGGTTCAAACCCAGCCCAGTCAAAAACTGAAAAATAAATAAATAAATAAATACAAGGCATATATTCCATGGGTTACTAGGTTAGCAAGCAAGGATGGGGGGACAAAAGGTCATGCAAATCAGATGAATGCACAGAGAGAGAGAGAAAGTGTTAATTGTAGCAAATGTAGTTTTTTTAAAAAAAGAACCAATTTAAGGAAGAAAATTTTTTAAACATTGCCTATACTTACTAACTGGTATCTTTTCAAAAACACATAAAAACATTTATTTAACTTCCTAAATCATAATTTAACTCAAATCATTACGGTATTATTTTGTTGATCTTTATAACAAAACTTAGCATTAAAAGGCCTACCTTTAAAGAAACCTGTTCTCAGTACCGTTTTTTTCTGTCCCCTGTGTCCATAGCAATTGATGTCCTTTTTCTGCAGGGGTTTTGTGTCCATTCTGAGCCATGTCATTCTGTAGATGCGAGGTAGGAGTGGTTCTCTGACATATTCTGTAGTTGTCTGTGTTTGGATGCCCACACGGACTCCAGAAAACATCTGGGTCCAGTGGTACTGGACTCCTGGATGCCAATTTGGATACACTGAAGGAAGGATTGGAGGGCAGAACCAGAGAGACAGAGCAGGAACAAGGGGAGGAGCGTGCTAAGTATCCTAGGTTCTCCACTTTGTGGCTAGACCTCAGACTCTGCCAGACCACCCAGCACTGCAAAGCCCTTCTCTGCAGGGTTGCAATTTGGAAGTGCAATCCCACATCTCATCTTAACCCAGGTCTGAACTACCAGCCAGGGCAAGGGTCACAGCTTCCCATTCAGATCCACATTCTCTGATTTGCAATCTTACCCACAGCCTCCATGTTGTCATTCAATTCAGAGAAAGCCTTTCAACAAGGCCACAAAGGTCATAGAGATGACTCAAAGCTCTGGGGAAGGCAGAGTTTCCCATTTCCTGACTTAACATCTGCCACTTTCTGCTCTCTTTCTTCCTCCTAGCTTTAAAGAAGAAAAATTATTGAATAGCCCTAGGCTAGGGGTAGTGAAAAATCTCATTACTTCTTCTCTGCTGTCTTTTCTCAGGATGCATTTCCTAGTCAATATTCTTGCAACAAATCATTTTTAATTTGAAAGTCACACTCCACCATAAAAATGTACACAAATATTAGGCAGCTGGGCAGGGAATTGCTATGCTCAGCATATTGTAAATACAGGAACTGTTTCCCTAATGCACGAGGAATAAATTATCAATTTATCTTCCCATGGATGTCTCATCTGGTTATAAATGATTACAGAGCTTTAACTAAATATAAATATTGAAGTTCATTAAACAACTAAGGTTTCATCCAAAAACAAAAACAAAATAGTGGAAAGCTAGAACTTCTATCCCGTCTCAGTAAATGTAGAGTACAAATTGTTTTACATTAGACAAAATCATACATGAATGCTTGAAAAAAATAAACTTTAAAACTTGAATAAAGATGAAAATTAACTTTTTTTCTTTTTACTTCATTGCAAACAGAAATGGAAATAGTTATTTGCTTGCAAATAATGACTAAGATGCTAGGGAGTTTAATTCTACAAGTAATACTGGTAGGGCACGTATCAGAGAGTAAGTTAGGAAGAACAAAAGGTATTTTGTCCATGAATTTAGGGAAGCTAGTCTAAAAGATACCCCATGAGTGAGTTCAAGTACAGGAGGATCCGTGTCTTACATGTCTGAATATGAACGTGGGTGTGAGTGTGTGTGAATGTATGCCCAAACAGACGCACAATAAAAACACTTTGAGTAGATGTACGAAACAACACTCTGAGTTTTTATTTTATTTGCATGTGTATAGCTTGAGTTTTTGGAAGTAAGCATGTACTACTAGATAAATTATGAAGAATTAATATAACGTCTGTAGAAGCTATTTGAGAATTTAGGAGCTGGGAGAAATTCTAGTGAATTTCGCTTCCTTCCCTAAATTTATCAAGGCATCCACAGTGTAGAAGTCAGGCAGCCTCTTCTCACGGCATCCACAGTGTAGAAGTCAGGCAGCCTCTTCGTGACCTAACTTCCATGGTGTAGTTTTCTCTGAGCCTTCCTTTTGTTTGTTTGTTTACCACTTAATATTTCAATTTTTAAATAAAAAACAAAGGGTAAGAGCAAGACCAAGGTAGACTCCATATGAAAGAAAATCCCCTTTCACTCGCTCACTGCAATAAGTGATCCTTTGCCCCCAGGTGCACACTGCAGTGAGCACGCTTTCGTGGAAGCAACAGAGTTCATCTCAGAGAAACTCACGTTTTAAACCACTCGGAACATCTTAGAGATGTTCCATGGGCACACAGAATAAAAGGGTGGGAAGACCGTGGGGGCAGAACCTTACTGGTGATAGCGGAGGATTGCCGGTGAGTCACTGAGTTGTGACCATTCCAGGAATGGAATGGAACCATTCCATGGAATGGAACCATTCCAAGAAATTCACATTTCTTGTCAATAAAAATAAAAAGACTGGACTAGAACATCACAGGTGGGTTATTTACTTTAGGCCTTTATGGAAAGCTGCAAAATCCACCAGCAAGTATCAATTACAGTTGGGGAGGAAAACCTGAAGAGTCAGCAACAGAAAAGCAGGCCTGAGGTGCAAGTGTGTGGGACAAGGCCAGGGGCAAACAGGCACCCAAGTCAAGGGGGTGTGAAATGAGTGGAGGAAGCAGCTCTGGGACAGAGAACGGGAGCTCCAATTTTGTATGGCCTTGGCTGCAGGGCAAAGAGAATTCACAGTATTTGTACATCCTCCTGGAAGCCTCTGGCCATTGCAAACTGTAACGTCTCCTTGAGAAAAGTAGGACACTCACCCTATCACTTCCACTGATGTGCACATAACGTGCACGGCCCTGCTCGTTGATACTTTATGTATTGGTTATCTAACATTTTCTTCCTGGATTGTTTGTTTTCTCTAATTGGATTTAAACAATTTATAAATAAAGGCTTATACTTTACACTGTGCAGCCATCAGGGTGCTGATAAAACTATTTCATGATAGGCACTTCAGTATTTCTTTGAAAGTTACTAAATAAATAAAACGAGGACTATTACAAGATATCATTTAACCATTCATCCATCCAAAATATAGTCATTCATTTATTATGTATCTGTTATTTGTCAACTATTGGTTGAAATGCAGGGGACAAAGAAGTAAACCAGAAAAAATAAAAATCCCTGGCCTAAGTATCTCACTCAGATAGGGTAGTCAAGAACACAGCTCATGGTAATATCATATAGTCAGTGCCATGCCAGGAAGGAGTGAGAGCAGAATGCCCCCAGTCTCTTCCTGGGAATCTGGACAGGACTGTCAGGAAAGGCTTCCAGAGGAAGTGGTATTTTATTTTTTCTTAGTTTGAAAGCTAATTAGGAGTTTTCTAGAAGGACAAGATATGGAAGTGTAGAATACAACTTACTAAGTGTGTCTCCATCTCAGAATTCCTGGGTTTGAAATAGAGAAGGATGACATTGGAAAGCAGGAATGGACCAGACCGGAAGTGGCTTAGATGCCACAATAAGAAGGTAATGAACATCTTATAGGACAATTATTCCTAGAATTTTGAATTTTACAGATCAGTAAATTTCAAAGATGTTTTAAGATGGCCAAGTTTTTAACCAGCCAAATTAAATCTTTTTTTTCAAACTGACATTTGAAAATATCAGTATTTCATAAGGGAAGCATTTATAAAAATATCAAAAAGTACAAAGTATATATATAATCCCAGTTTTAAAAAAAGCAGTCCTTTAAGTAAGTAAATTTATATCTATGAACAAAAATAACCCCAACGATTACTCTTATTTTACCTTTAGCTTTGCTATTATTAAAACTTTTATCACAGACTGGTGCTGTTTCCATGAGGTTGAATCTCAGAAACTCAAATGTAGCCAGTGAGGAACCAATGAAGATTTTCAACTAAGAGAATTACAGAAATTTCTTTTTTTCTAAATAAAAATAACTCTTACCTTCCATGACCTAAATAGAAACATTTTCTATTTGATATAATTGCCTATTTCATTGTCTTAACAATACAGGGCTTGGATGTCAAAGGGGCATTAAGCATGTGGTGACAGTCATGGGGGGAGTGGTACAAACCCAAGGGAGGTCAGATGTGGTCTCAGGTTCCACACACACTGCTAAATTTCCTCATTGAGAATAAGGTAATCCAGGAAATCACACCAGACTCCTCAGAGAATACTTCAAACTATTCTCAGCATCATTTGAACATATAAAAATTTTAACAATTTTTATGCTTAAACCACGATCATTATACTGATAGATCAACTTGGTTTATTGGTTTGTTTTTACCCTATTAATTCCACAGAGGAGCTCAAGTAGCCATCCTTCAAGGAATCTTGTGTTTTTATGATTAATGGTGACATATAACCCCAAATCAGAGAAATGCTAAGTTATGGATGACATTCTAAAGCTCTACAAGTTCAGTCCACTTGGAATTCGCATCAAGATGTACAGAGGCAGAGCCCAGGCTCATGCTGAAACTGCTAAATTGGGCAGTAAATCTAATGAGAGTTCAGCACATGAAATCTCTGGTATTTCCTGCTTTTAATTTGTCTAGAAGTACTTCAAGGATAGCTTTCCTTATCATATTTCAGAACATGCTCTTGTAAAGTGGGGACACACACAGAAGACACTTGGTTTGTGTTAATCAGGTTAGTTCAAATTTGGCTCTGTATTTAATAAAACCAATTCATGCATCCTTTAAGCAATAGAAAAATTGAAAACTCTTCATAAATAGCGGGAAGGTATTTGGAAAGGCATGTAAGATATTCTTTAATTAAAAAAAAAGAAAATTTCTTATAACCCTAAAGTTATGTGATATAGAAGAAATTCATAGAAACAGAAACAATATCATTTTCAGTCAGAAGAACTGAGATATTATCCCCCGAAGCCATCAAGCTCTTCATATTTCAGTGTTGTTGTGTTTTTAATCATTCCCCTGCTACCATTTTGCCTTTCTGTTTTTGGATAGCTTAAATGTCAAAATTCCTCAACCCTGCAATCCACACCTGGTGCCCTCAAAGTGGTATGTGCACATTTTTCTTAGTGCAGTGGTTTATTCCTTTGAGAGGATGCATCAGTGATGTCAAGGCGTACAAGGAGAGGCATGAGACAGGAATGGGCAACAATGAACTTCAGCATTCATGTTGATAATGTGCTTGACTAATTGATTAGCCTCTACCCCCATTTGGGTTTTTTGTTTGTTTGTTTTTGGGGTTTGGGTTTTTTTTTTTTTTCCAAGCTGTATTGAGGTTTAACCTGGGCTTTGGTAAATGTTTCTAGTTACTTGGCTGTTCCGTATAAACCCGGTGCCAAAGGATTAAGGATACAATGGACAGAGGATATTTCATGTTTTGTGGGGTCTGAAGCTTATATGATATGGAGGGCCACTTTTTAGAGAAAGAATATGAAATTACAAATAAAAAATTAGGTACACTTTTGGGAAAGGAATCATAAGAAATGTTGAGAGTCTTAGAGGTCTCTTCTGAGATCTCTCACCAGAAATGTGCTTACATGAAGCGCTTCCAGATGATACCCTCACTCCCCCTTCATCTACCACCCATCCCCATGGCACCTGTGAGGGAAGGGGCCCTTTATTCTCTGAGTAAGTCTTAGAGAAAAATATTTTTGCAGTTTTTACTGACTTTTATGAATCCTTGAATTGGAGATGGGCTAAACTATTTGAATTTAGATTGACATTAAAAATTTCTTTAAAATTTTATGAAAATATCTTCTGCCATAAGAGAAAGACGTAGTAGGCAAGGTCTCTTGATTGGGCAGTTAGCAATTGCCAACTGAGTAAAACAAAGATTTTGACCTCTCTACCAATCTGATGGCCATTTTTGTTGCTTATCCAGCTACCAAGGGCCAACCTCCCTATCTGAGAGATAAGCAAATTAACGATTTCTTTATACCTAGGTAATGTGATTTTAATACAAGAGTCTAGTAGTGATTTCAATTTATTTATTTATTTTTTCTTGTAGTTGTCATTGTTGTTTAGCAGACCCAGGCTGGGTTCAATGGTTAGGTTATGGTTAGGGCACTAGCCACATACATTGCCAGCCCCAGTGTATGTGGCTAAGGCCCTAACCATTGAGGTACAGGAACTGAGCCAATTTCAATTTTTTAAAAATTGGCCCTGCTACACAAATATTACCATAAAAAAAAGGATCCTGATGATTCTATAACCTAAAGTCATCACGCTACAACCAAAGTTAGAATTTTGATGATTCTCTCCAACTTGTAACTGGTTTACAGCTAATTATTTCCACATAGCAGGTATCTCCATTTAGTTACTTTGGAATACATTTTGCAAAGGTTTATTTCAGAAATTACACCAAGTGGCAACTGTAGGTATTTCTGAGGATACAAAAAAATACTCAAGATGACTAGCTCGTGAAAATCATTGTACTTTGGAAAAGGACATCTGATTTTGGAACAAAATTTGTTGATTAGTTTGTGCATTGGTGTGGATTTAAAATTGATTTTAGTGAAGTGAAGAGTCCAGTCTTGCCAGTGCAAATCCCTTGGCATTGTGGGTGTCTATGCAGTCAAACAAGCATCCTGTGAAAGCCTTAACTTTTCATAAAAATAATCCTGCTCCCCTCCACAATGTGTACATGAACGCATGCACACACACACATATGCATACAAGCTTGGAGACTGTTAAGGCATATGTCTGCACTATGTACAGGGTGACTGAATATCCCTGTTTGCCTGTGACTATCTTGATTTTAGCACTGAAATCTTGCGTCCAGGAGAGCTCTCAGTCTCAAGCAACTGGTTGGGGACAATTGGTCACTGTAGTCATATGATAACAGAGACGTTATAAAATAAGTCCTCACTGCTATTAAATATCAAGAATACAAATTGGAACTAGGTCCTTAACCTAGAACTTAAAAATGCTTACATCTATAACTCCCTTGAAATGGTAGGCAAAATTGGGTGTGTGTTTGCAATTTTTCATTCTGAGGTCTGCAGTTTTCATTGCATTTTTAATGTAGTTCATTGAAAAAAAAATAGAGAAGTTTAGCTATAGAGGATTGTCTGGAAAATGTGTGGTCCATTTATTTGTCTAAATACCCTAATTGTTTTGTTTCATTGTACTTTGGATGAGACCTTGGTTACTAGAACTACACAGAGAAGACTATTGCTCTAGGATTACTGACAAGGACTTTGGTTGTTATTATTGTTTTAAAACACAGTCTCAAGCTGTCACTGTGGGTAGAGCACTATGGCATCACAGCTCACAGCAACCTCAAACTCTTGGGCTTAAGCCATTCTTTTGCCTCAGCCTCCCAAGTAGCTGGGACTACAAGGGCCTGCCACAGCACCTGGCCATCTTTTTGTTGCAGTTGTCATTATTGTTTTAGCTGGCCTGGGCCAGGTTTGAACAGCCAGACTCAGTATATGTGAGGCACCCTATCCACTGAGCTTACAGGCACCACCCAGGACATTTTTTTTTTATGCCATGCTGGCTCCCTTTAATAAGAAGTATGTGGGGCGGTGCCTGTGGCTCAAAGGAGTAGGGTGTAGGCCCCATATACCAGAGGTGGTGGGTTCAAACCCACCCCTGGCCAAAAACTGCCAAAAAAAAAAAAAATGTTTTGGAAAGAAATATCTGTCCTTTCTTGCCATGAGAATTCATTTTCTTCTTTTGAGTAAGTTTGCTTTTCTCTTATAGACAAATAACTGATCAAATTTTTCTCTTCTTGTTTTCTTCTAAACAGCGTAGAAACAAATATCTGAAATATCTGACCCGTCTGTAGAAAGCATACAGCACTTCACAGTATGCACTTGTCATATACGGTAGATACGAGGTCAGACAATTAAGTTTGCAAACTTGTCCTAGAAAAAGTGCTACATACCTCATTGCTGAGTATCATCATGGTCACCAGATGGCCAGGTGGAGTACTTCAAAGGTGATGGTACATACTCAGCAATGAGGTATGTAGCACTTTTTCTAGGACAAGTTCACAAACTTAATTGTCCAACCTCATACTTTCTGGGTTTTGTTTTGTTTTCCTGCCTTTATTTTCCCTTCATCTCTTTTTTTTCTCACCTACTTCTAATATTTGTTATTTTATGAGTTAGGAATCAGGATTGGCTATGAGCATGAGAAACTCTCCAGATGGGTGCTTAAAAACCATTTCTCCTCCCCACCCCCCAGTTGTCTTATGCTTCCAAGACGGCTGTTCTGTTCTAGTACCGGGTCCTCATTCCAGGGATGAAAAGAAGAAATACAAATGGCAAATGGCACACGCCAGTTCTGCTTTTGTTGTTGTCATTAACTACTTGGTCATATGAAGAATCCCAGTGGGAAGGGACACTGGGAAATGTAATTTTTGTTGTTGTTGGGCCTGTTATCACTTGGACAAAATCAGGGATTGATTGATAGGAAAGAGTCTCACCACCTGACGTGACTGGCACAATTATCTTCTGGAACTTTATGTTATCTTTATAAGCTACTTTCAGTCTCCTGGGAGGGCATAATAATAAATTAAGTATATCAAATTACAATAGGCCTTTGAAAAATGTACTCAGATGGTTTGAGATATGATGTAATTACAAGTCAGGCATCTGAGGTATAACTCCTGACTAACTTGCCTTCTAATTCAAAATTGTGAAGTGTTCCACTGTGAGAAATTGGAGCGTTCAAGCACAATTAAAGATGTGATTGCCGGGCAGCACCTGTGGCTCAGTGGGTGGGGTGCCGGTCCCATATACCTAGGGTAGCAGGTTTGAACCCAGCCCCAGCCAAACGGCAACAAAAAAATAGCTGGGTTTTGTAGTGGGTGCCTGTAGTCCCAGCTACTTGGGAGGCTGAGGCAAGAGAATCACCTCAGCCCAGGAGTTGGAGGTTGCTGTGAGCTGTAATGCCTCAGCACTCTACTAAGGGCAATAAAGTGAGACTATCTCAAAAAAAAAAAAAAAAAAAAAAAAAAGATGTGATTGCTATTCTCAGTTAACTGCCAAAGAAAGAGACCCCATTCTTCTTTCAGAATGAATATCTGCCTTACACTATGTACTATGCTGGGTTCTGAGAACTTGAAAGATAACAAGTTTCAGTCAGTTCCCAGCCCCAGGAAGCACCGTTGGTATAAGCAACAGGGAGCAAACCCACAAGCTGACAGTATGTGATAAGTGCTGTGGTAGGGGCATGCACCATGAAAGCATGGAAAAGGGGCTATAATCTGCCTGGTGTGGAAAGGGCAAGGGAGATGATTTGGAGGAGGGGACACTTGACCTTGAGGATGAGCTGGGATTAGCACATGGTTGTGGTGGAGAGGGGATTTACAGTCTGATGTGCACAAGTGGAGAGGTGGCCAGTAGCCCTGAAGTACGCCTGAGCTGGCAGAGCGAGAGATAATATTGAAGAATTCCAGACCCTAAAAGGCATGTGCACTAAGCTAAGGAGTCCGGGCTTCCCGCTATAGGCAATGAGGAAAACAGCAGAGGTTTCTTCTCCCTTGGGGAGGACAGGGTCACATCCACATACAGGTACTGAATATTGAAAAGGCTACCCTGGCAGCTGGGTGCTGCATGGACTGAGACAGGAAGAAGTGTTCCACATTTGTTGCAATGACCCAAGCAAGAGAAACTAAGAGATGGGACTAGGGCAGTGTCTCTGGGAATAGAAAAGTGGGAACAGACTGGTAGGCCTGTCAGGACTCAGTGACTAGAGCGGGTAAGTTTTACCAGGAGCTGAGTGTGACCCTACCTCTAGGTTTATGATGTTCTAAATTAGGCATTTTAGTCACAGGTTGATATGATTTACCAGGAGAGGAAACATAGTAAAGAGCTGGGGGTGGTGCGGGAGGTTGGGGAGGAAATCTCAGCAGAGGGGCGAGATGACGTCCATTTCTGATGTGTTAGAAACAGCTCTGCAACACTCATGTGGAGGTGCCTAGAGGCAGCCAGAATTCCACTTCCTTCTGACTTCTGCATGAACTTACTGTGCCAGTTATCCCCTTTCCCTTCTTAATCTCCAACCTCATCTTCTCAGTGACCTCCTGCTGATTCCAAGTATGTGTCACGCGCTCACTTCCAGTCTCCTCCTCGGGGCCTTTGCACAGGTTATACAGCCGCCTACACGCTCTCTTCACTCCACCCCGTTCCTTTCACCCAGCCAACTCCCACTCATGCCTCTCCTCATCCACAGATCACCATTTCATATTCCCAAAGCTCCTGATATTTCACAGCATTTTGTCTGGTTATAATGATTAATTATTTACACTTGTTTGCTTAATGCCTCTCATTTGTGCTAGATGTCTGCTCTCTGAAGGCAAAGGGTCTTTCTTGCCTTACACAGAGTTCAGCTAAAGCACTTCGTAGAGATGTACTGACTAATTGGCAATGCCCAAGTCTTTCCCATCTTAGCAATAAAAATAATTCCTCCCCAACCCGACATTCATCTTTAGTCTGTGCCATTTATTTCTCAGCTGTCTGCCATCAAGCATCTTGAAAATTGTTGCCATGCAGATTGGAAGCTGGGCAGAGAAGTGTGGGCCAGGCAAAGATAGCATGACACAGGCCAGGACACTCCCCTAAACACAAAAGCATTCTGTATTCACTATTTTCATAGTGTCTTCTACCATTTATTATTTAATCCAACAGCAAACTGACTTCGTATCCCAATCCCTCTTCTGACTCTGCTTGAGCAAATGTACCAGCTGAGCTGATCATTATGGCATCTGTTGAATTTTGAGTTGACACACACACCCCGCAGCAGTTAGCACTGTTGCCCTTCTGTTCCTTTGATGGTTTCTCGAACACTACCTCTTCCTGGACACCTCACCCTCCAATAATTTCTCCTCTATTCCTTCACTGTCTTTGTTCCTTTAACCATCTAGTAAATGTCAAGTTCTGTCCCAAGTCCCCTTAGCTTATTACTGTATACTGGGGCAATCTCACAAGTCACAATTTTGGCTTCCACCCCAAATTTCCCAATGGAAGTTCCACTTCTTCCTTTGAGAGATAAGTCCGTACAGGAGCATCCTAGGGGATGAGATAGGAAAGGTTTACCTTAGCTGCAGATAAATTTGTAGGGTGGAGGTATAGGAGTTTGCCTGTGGCCTCTGCTTCTTGGTGAGAAAGATAGGAGGTATTGTGACAGATGTGGAATAATAAGGTGAGGAATTAAGATGTGGGTTAGAAACTGAGGAAAACTGGGGAAGCACTTGGCTAGGCACATGTACTAGATTGTCAAAGTCCAATTCAATCTCCAAGGAGTGGGGCCCCCAGTGGGCTGGAGAGTCTCTCTAGCAGTTTCAGGGAGCCATCTCAGCTTAGTTCAAAAGTTATAAAGGCGAAATATACCTAGGCATGGGGGGTTGTATGACAAGTTTTGTGGAAAAACAGGAAGAAAGGGAAATGATGGTGCTGGGGGAGGATACGTGAGGATATAGAATGTAGACCGGGACTGTGGAGGGAGAAGGAGGAGCTAGGAAGGCATTGGTAGACTGGGAGAAAATTAGTGATCACTTTAAGGGCTACTCTTGGAGGACTTATCTCCAAAAAAAAAAAAAAAGTATATAAAAATATATATATAGATGTGTATATATATATAAGTATATAGTATATATATATACTATATATATATATAAATATATATAAAAAAGTATATATATAAATATATATAGTTTGTATATATAAATATATATAAAAAAGTATATATATATATGTGTGTATATATATATATATATATATAGAGAGAGAGAGAGAGAGAGAAATAGGAAAAGATAGCCAACCCACTTCCTTCCCTTACTTTCTCTTTCTTTGTGCACGTCCCCTTGATACCCTTGACATACAGAGTCATATGAACAATCACACCGTGAGCACTAGCTTTGGAAACACATAAATCTGCCTTCCCCACTTACCCTGTGACCTTGGCCATGTTCTTTAACCTCTCCAAGCCTAAATCTTCTCAACTCAAAAAGGACAATAACAGTAGTCTTTTATTCATAAGATTTATATGAGAATTAAGCCCATTTACACACACCAAGCTCTCAAGGTACCTGATATGTTGTAAATGCTCGATAAAAGTTAGTTCCTGGCTGAGCACCGTGGCTCACTAGCACTAGGGAGGCCAAAACAGGAGGATACTTTGAGGCCAGGAGTTTGAGACCAGACTCAACAACCTAGAGAGACCCTCATCTCTACAAAATATTTCCCAGGCAAGGTGGCACACATTTGTAGTCCCAGCTACTTGGGAGGCTGAGGTAGGAGGAGAGCTTAAGCCCAGGAGTTGGAAGTTGCAGTTAGCCACAATCATGCCACTGTACTCTGGCCTGGGTGACAGAGTGAGACCTTGTCTCTTTAAAAAAAAAAAAAAGTTCACTAATATTTGCTAACAATTACCTTCTGAGCAGGGAGAGTTTTAAATAATATTTCTATTATAAGTGGTAAATGCTAATAATTTTTTCACTCTGAGAGTATACCTTGCTTAATTAGCATGAATTAGCAAAATGCTTGAATTGGTTGTGGTCCATTGCCCTAGGTCTGATATTATAATGTCTAAGTAGGCTTTTATTCTAACCTTAGAGTACAGAAAGCTTGAGATTTACAAACTAGTGGAGAGATTGGCAACTTTATTCTGAAAGCATAATTCCTTGCCCAGTGGTGACAATGTACATTATCTGTCAAATTAATGTTCCTGGCCTCATGGCATCACTTCAGTGTGCCTTAAATTGGTGGAAGGATACGAATTTTCTTGAGCCAACTGTCTCTGTCAATGACTGAAACCAAGCCATTTCTGAATTTGCCACATCAACATGATACTGTATTCAGTTCTTGTTCTGTTCATAATCCTGTAGCATAAAGGCAGTTACCAGTTGGATTTGGGAGTCAGACAGAGCTAGCATCCAAGTCTGTCTATGCCTCTTACTAGCTTGTGATTTAAAACAATTTACTTAATCATTGTAAACCTCAGGATATTTACCATCTGTCAAATGGGATGACAATAAGAGTACCTACCTCATCCGCTTGTGATGACTACTGAGAAAAACCAAATGTGACAAGAAATGTATACACACAATGCCGGGCACATAGTCAGTACTCAGGAAGTGTTGGTTAATTACCGATGTTCATTCTTTTTTTAATTTGGCTCATTCATGTTGTGTTATCTATCTAAGTGAAAGAACAGTTGAAAAAAACTAGTTGAGTAATGCGTCTGGCCTTCCCAAAAACAGAAATGCAGCAGATGTCTTAGCCCTTGAACTAAAGACTTTAGCAGTTTCGACTGACTTAAGCACCTTAAATATATATGAGTGAATCATCAAAATAGGACATTTATTTTTAAAAATAGTGTATGAATAGAAAGTGAAAGTGTGACTGTCTGACATTTCATGGATCAGGCAGTGCCATTTCCGTAAGCGGGTCCGGCAGTCTTTGTTGTGGTTGTGGTGGCTGCCGCTGTGGTTTTGGTGCCTACTCCACCATCTTTAGGAAGACAGTACCAGAAGGAGGAGGCTGGGTATTAATCCAGAGAAGAAGGCTACCCTATCTTTGTACCTGTGAACAAAGAACCCTTTCTTGGGTCTTGTCAGTGAAGCTAAGATTTCTGGAGCTGACCAGAGAAGACAGCTTCGGCCAGGGAGTAGTCCTCTAGCAGTTATTCCTGAGCAGCACGACAGGGCCTCAGCCCATCTTCCCAGCATGGACCTTAGAGCTGATCCAACTTTAAAACATGGAAAGGATGTTCCCAAGCATCAGCCATTGTTGCTTAACAATTCTCAAGGATGGGCTCTTCAGTCTCATAATTAACTTAAATCTCTTCTTCTTAAACTGCTTTCCTTTGTCCTTTCCTCTAGTAGAGGTGGAGGGTAGAAATCCAGATGGGCATCAAGGGAAGTGAGGGGGACAGCATGTCATTATGACAGCCCATCCCTTATAGTTTATATTCTTGGAAACCTCAAACTATGGTGCCTTTTCCAATGCATCTCTTTATGTCTTAAGAATTATTTGTAAGATCAATAACATCATATCTATCAACTCTAAAATTAGGCTGTTTGAAAATTAACTGGGTACCCTCATATTAATTTAAATTTTTTTAAATGTTTATAAAAATGGAAAAGAAAATTAACTGGTAAAATGGTCACTTTCAATAAAATAGAGCTACATATCCCATCTAACTACTGTGTTTCCCCGAAAATAAGACACTGTCTTATATTTATTTTTTCTAAGAAGACACACTAGGACTTATTTTCAGGGGATGTTTTCCTCTCCCTGCCAAAATGCATGCAGATATGCTGCATAGCCAGGCCAATAGCTAGATCTTATTATTGGGGTAGGGCTTATATTTAACAAATGCATAGAAATCCTGCTAGGGCTTATTTTGGGGGTAGGTCTTATTTTCAGGGAACCACAGTAGATTCCAGGTACTATCCTAACAGGCAATATTAATTTTTCAGTTAGTCTAAATGACTGCTTAACTCCACTGCAGGTAAATTTACAGTTGGGATTTTATGGATCAAATCATATTTGATTGTAACAGTAAAAAAAAAAAAACATGTTATTCTAAGAATCTCATATTATCTCAGCTAAATAAAATATTTATGCAGCCCAATTTCTGCAGAGCACAGAGTTTTCATTGATGGCTGCTCTCTGTTCCTTCAAGCTCATTTACACTCAAAGACTACTCAACATGGACCAAAGTTCTATTCATCACATACATTTCGTTCTATGGATTTCATTCCACGTTTACATTGGCTTGCTGTAACTTAGCAGCAGAAATCCACACAAAAATTTACCAAGTTGGATCCCAACTTGGAAAAAATCTTCAGTTTTCATAAACTGATGTTTGGGGAAAATCTAGGCAGGGCTTTTCCAAACACAGCCAGAGGGAGTACCTTTGCTGACACCATAAAATCAAATCATCCTTATTACAAAACTCAGGAAAATTCTAGGCTCAAAGCACAGAGAGAAACAATCTGTGTCTAAGTTCAGAACACCTTCCACCCACCTCCCTCCTCTGGAATAGTAAATTTAGTCCAGCAGAACTCATAAGGAAAGCTAGGCCTCCCAAATTCAAGAAAAACACCAGCCTGACTACCAACAGGCTATTCATTCTGTGTAAATTGTACTTTTGCAGACCTTCGAGTGAGGTTGATAGCTGAAAGAAAGGGAATTTCGCAATCTTCCTCTAGAAAGCTCATCCGAGTTTCTAACAAGCCTTGCTTCACAGAGATGCTTCCTTGAATCTAAACTAAATCCTTGAGCCACAGACCTTTCCTTTGCCTTTTTCTCTTAGGTTCACTTTAGCTTAGGAAATAATTCCTGTAGTTTCCACTCCTTGATTGGGAGGCCATGGTAAGTAGACCAGAAAGGGGAGCCAATATCTGTCTTCAGACCATAGCTGTGCCTGCCTCCAAGCATGATGCTTGCCATTTATAAATGTCTTTGCAAAAACATTTTCCAAGAGAAGTTTTTGAAAGGTATAGGCACACACATGCTTATGCATGCATGCATGTGCTCACACACATACCCAGATACTAATCCTTACAAATAAATGATTTGCCCTTTTTTGTATGTTGTCAATCACTAGCCATATGTGTGGCAAATAATTCAATATCCAAAGGTGACTGCAAAAGATCTTCCATTCTACTTGCTTTTCTGCCTGTGCCCTTGCCACTCACTTATCAAGAAGTAAAATCTCATTGCTCTTTCTGGATCCGGGCTGGCCTTGGTGACTTGCTGGTAGCCAAAAGAATGAGGCAGAAGTGATACTACATGACTTTCATAGATGGACCAGAAAAGCTCATGCAGTGTCCCTCTGGCTCTCTTGCCATGCTGGCCCTGCCCATAGTAGTACCTCTACAGTGCCCCCGTTCGAACTCCACCACTGTTCTGGGAAAAGCCCATGCCAATGTGAGGCCAGGCCTAGAGCCTTCAGTTAACAGTTCTACCCTTTGAGTCCTCTTTAACACAGGAGGCAGAAATCTGGGAGGAGATGCCTCCAGATGATTCTAGGCCCAGCTAATCTAGTCACTTCCAATCATTCAGGTTTCCCACGCTGAAATCCCAGACTCAGGAGCAAACATAAGCAATTCCCACCCACCTAATTCCTAACCACAAGAATCTGTGAGCGTATTAAATGATTATTGTTTTGGACCTCTAAGATGTTTTCTACTAGGCAATTGATAACTAGAATGAAATGAGTAAGTGCTTTTCCTTAGTAAAAATCATAGAAATGTATGACTTTATAACCTTCACATTTTACCACTCAGGCTTTTATTAATCATCAGTATGCTTGTTTGTCATTTAGAGGGCAGTTTAACAGGCAATATTAGGGTAATTAGGAGAAGGAGTCGTAAAGCCCTGGCTATCCAGATATCTCAAGCAGCTGAGAGATAACTCCTTATTTGCCCCAAGTTTCAGTTTCTCCATCTGTCCTTGGTGATACTAATACTGACCTACTGGGATTATTGTGAGGATGAAATGAGATAAGTCACAGAGCGATGAATGACATGACGTCTTGCACACAACAGATTTCTGGGAACATTTTCCTCTTCCTATGTAGAAATCATACCTATCACTTTATTGGCTTCATTCTTCCTTCCAAAATAAAAGGACACATTACCAACTCCTAGTTATTTAGAAAAATGCTGTAAAAATAATATTTCTTTAAATGATAAATCTAAGTCTTTCCCCCTTTATAAGGCGAGAACTTATCTCCCTATATTGTATATGTGTTTTTTTATTTTCCTCCCAGTGTTAACACATGAAAGGGCTTAGAATGCTGCCTGGTATCTGCTGAGAGTTACAGCAGTGTTTAGCTATTGTTATTACGCCCCACTGATTTCTGTTGAACTGTGTGCTATTGGTTTCTGACTAGTGTTCAACTTTATTAAAGCAATTTTGAAGCCCGAATTTCTAGGCAAAAAAAATGTCTCCATAGGTGACCTCACTCTTTTTTAATGACCTAGCACTCTTATTTGCCCTATTAAATATGGAACTAGGAAGCCCATCAAATAGCCTCAAGCCCTGCCTGCTGAACCACTGCCTCTTACAGCTTCTGTGATGGTACAGATGTCTGGGAAAGCGATCTGTGTTCTCAGTTCTATTTTGTCATCTATATCATTAATGAAAGTGAAGTGCTAAGTCTAGAAATTAACTCTTGGTAGGACTTGCTTTTAGATTACCCTTTCCCAAGTATTTAAATTGTTCAGATAGAATTCCCCATATTCTCACCACGTTCCAAAGAATACGCCTCTGATGGTTACATATCCCAATGATTCACACCCAGAAAACACTAGAAAAAAATCTGTCCTAATACTTCATAAATTCCTTGTTCTGCAGATAAAGTTTGTTCTCTGCATATTAAGTCATTCAGTGTCACAAAAGCACCCACCCAATATTGCTCAACTGCTCGAGGATCATATGAAACATGCACAAACGAAGCTAGTTTTCTTTGTATCTCTCCAAGGGTGCAATGAACTATTAATAATAATATTTTGATGTCTTCCCTATATTGCTTTGATGGATGACTGTCAAAAGAAATCTATCAGGTTGACCCCACCTTAACATTTATCTTGCCAAAGGTTTGATTAGAGATTAATCAATATCTTTTCCCTGAGAATGTAAAGGTAAAGATTTTTTATATGATGCTTCCCAATAAATTTTCTGGATTTGAAAATTAAACTTATGCTTTCACACTTTTCAGGGTTACCTTGTAAACTAATATAGTATTTTCTTTCCACACTCACATTCTTAAAATTGATAGCAAGTATATGAGAAATGATGTCAATAAATTCCTGTGGATATTCATCACTTCCAATTTATTTTGAAATTCATCATCAGTTAATTCCTTGTCCCTGCTCAGCCTCCTGATTTTCTGTTCTTCATTGTCTATTCTGATATCTTGATTTTCTAGGCTGAGTATAAAATGAATTAATAAATGAGTATGTGTATGTGTAAGTGTGTGGATACTTTTTTTACTGCTCTTTTCTTCACTTATAGAAACAACATATTCTTTAATGTTTTTGTCCTTCATTATTTTTGAAAAGGCTTATATTTCTTTTTGATCTGTTTTACGTTAACTTATTCCTTAATTTAGCACCTCTTTTCTTACTGTGTAAAAGTCTGTTTTTCTTCCTTTTCAGCTGTCTATTTCTACACTATTCATTTAGTCACAAATATCTACTAAATATCCACTGAGTAGTAGGTGGTGCTGGGCAAGGACAAATCCTCAAAGATGAGGGTCAAGGGTCATGTCTGGATAAGTGTGGGGCTCGGTGTTAGTCTGCTCCTGCCCCTGCCAGGTTTCTACTAGTGAAAGGAGATAAAGATAAATATAAAAGATAGGCTTGTGTGAAAGGTAAGATCACAGACAAACAGCTAGAAGCCAGAGCATTATGCAGAAAGAGGCAGAATTGAGATCACAGACTGAGCACATGGACTCCCTCCCTTGGTGTGAGGTCTGGGAGGTGACCTCTCTCTGGGCCATCATTCATCCTCTCTCCCTTCTAGCTCCCAGGAGGTTAGAGGGCCTTACTCTCTCCCAGTGAAGTACATCTCATGATTATGAAGGCTAGAGCTCAGCAAAGGGGACACATGGTGATGACATTTACAGTTGTCCCTAAGGTTTCTCCAGAGAACCACTAACCTTGGTGTTCTGGCCCTGCTGGAGCTTGTGCCCTCACTGACAGTTCTTTGTAGTTCTGATCCTGTTCAATAGAACGTCAGATTCCCCTAAAGCTGGTAGAGACTCTCTGGGCTACATGAATATCTTCCCTGACCTTCTTGGACCTTTGGTCCTCTGGCTCTTCCAGTGGCTTTAAAGCTCCCAATTTCCTGTCCTTTCTTCTTTGAAATGCCTACCTTCTTTTCTGCTTTTGCAACTGGACACTGACTGATGCATTGCTCCAAATTCCTTGGAATAACAGATAAGATATTTTTAAATAGTATTAAAAATACAATGTGTCATCAGCAGGCCAGAAAATGGGAGTGATACTTGAAATACGGCAACCATATGGAATTGATCTGTGGAAAAACAAAATTGAAGGAAGCTGTCATCTAAGAAACGCACATGAAGAAACTATTGTGAAGGCAGGAATGGCACAGGGGAGGGTCTTCCAAATTTACAATCATTTGATTAAGGAGTGAGGAGATAGGACACTTATCAGGGCAATTGATCAGAGGACTGGGGTTGGTACTGCTTGACTATCAGTTTCCCCTTTGCTTCCTGCTTGTGCCAAAGTGGGTAACAGTAGTGGAAAATCCCAGACCAAAGCAGCCAGCATGGGCATGGAATGAAAGGGGCAGAGTATCATTACCCAAGACAGCTGCTTATCAATAGGAGAAAATAAGAAGGTGCCTGACATGATGACAAGTTACCTTTATGTTGTCTTATCCTGTCCCTTGTCTACAATTGTCATTGGTAATATACAGTAAGCATAGTTCACAGCCACAGAGCAGTAAACAGAGATATTCAAATACAAAGATGGACCAACAACCAAGAATCCCCTAAATATTCAACAGAAGCCAATAAATGCCCTGAAAGAGAGGCCTGGAACTCCATTCACAAAAGAGTTTATCTCCAAGAAAAAGGAATGAAAATAGCAAGCAGAAGACTTTAAAATAAGTAAAATTAGTGTCTGCGAGGAGATTTGAGAGGACAGTGCCTCTGTGAAAAGAAAAAAAACCCGAGCATTTCCATAAATTAAATATTTGTTTGATAATATTAGAAATACAACATTTAGTTTGAATAAAAGAATATTCTCAGCCAAGGAATAGTATTAAACCAGCAAGTCAGTTCAAAGAGTCTGGTACAGTGCAGCTTAAAAGGAGTGAGCTGTGAAAAGCTTGAGAGCTGAGTGAGGGACATAAGTGATAGACGTAGAAGTCCAACATCTATCTAATCCAAAATCCAGGAAAAGCACAGACAGAATGAAGAGTGGAGTGGAGCAAGTATTCAATAAAGTAATCACAATTTTAGCCCCAGAGAACTTGGTTTCTCAGATAGAGAGCTGAGCAGAATTATAAAAATGTAATACCTAGAAATGTCACAGTGAAATTTCAAAGCTGCAGAGAAAAATCCTCAGAGTTCCCAGGAAGGAAAAAAAAATCATATTATCATATAAAAAAGACAATCAGCTTGGCAGCAGATTTTTATTGGCAATACTAAGTGTAAGAAAACAGTGGATAGATTTATCAAAGTTCTGAGAAAAAATACTTTTAATTTAAAATCTTATATTTTATAAGCAACTATAGTATTTTAAAATACCAGACAGCATCAGATAAAGTAGAATTCTAGAAAAAACACATTTTTGGAATGTGAAAATTATATTTTCCATTGATTAAAGGTATAATCAGACAAAAACTTTAAACAGCAGACAAAACTTTAATTTTGTAACTCAAAATATGATAGAACTATAAGGAGAAATTGATAAACAATCATAATCAGACTCTAATATACCTCTCTCATGGGTCAAAATATCAAGTTAACTGTGCATCAAAGGACAAAACCGACAGAATGAAAAGACAATCTACACAATGGGAGAAAATATTTAAAAATCACATGTCTCATTAGGGGTTAATATCCAAGATAAGGAAATCATCCAAAACAATAAGAAAAAGCTCGGTGTTAAAAGAGGTAAAGAATATTTTTCCAAAGAAGATAAACAATGGCTAAAAAGCATGAAAAGATACTCAGCATTACCAATCATTGGGGAAAGGCAAATCAAAACCACTATAAGATATTACCTCATCCCATTAGGATGGCTGCTATCAAAAACTCAAACAAAATAGCATCAGTGAAAATGTGAAGCAATTAGAACAATTTACATGGCCAGTGGGATGGCAAATAGTGCAGCCACTGTAGAAACAGTATGGCAGTGTCTCAAAAAATCAAAAGTAGAATTCCTGTGTGATCCAGCAACTCTGCTTCTGGGTATATATTCAAAAGAATTGAAAGATGGATCTTAAACAAATGTGCACATACCTGTGTTCATAATAACATTATTTATAATATTCAAGAGGTGGAAGCAACCCACATGTCCATGGGCAGATGAATAGATAAACAAAATGTGCTATATGTATATATATATATATATATATATATGCATTTTATATATATAAAGGAATATTATTCAGTCTTAAAAAATAAGGAAATTCTAACACATGATACAACACAAATGAACCTTAGGATATTATACTAAGGAAAATAAGCATGTCACAAAAAGACAAATACTACCTGATTTCACTTATATGAGGCACTAGAATATTCGAATTCACAGACAGAAAGTAGAAAGATGGTTTCCAGGAACTGGGGAAATGGAATAAAGGAGAATTATTGTTTACTGGACACAGAGTTTCAGTTCAGAATGATAAAAATATGGCTCAGAGGAGTAGGGCTCTGGCCCCTATACCGGAGGTGGCGGTTTCAAACCCAGCCCCAGCCAAAAACTGCAAAAAAAAAAAATGTTCTGGAGACAGACGTGGGGGATGATCACACAATAATGTGACTACATTTAATGCTATTGTACTGTACACTTTAAAATGGTTAAAATGGTAGATATTAAGCTATGTGTATTTTACCACAATAAAAAAAAAAAAAGAGGATCAAGGAAAAGAAAAGATTTGAGCTTTACTTCTCAGGATGTAATTCCACTTCCCTCCACCCCTAGCATTCTGGATGCCGGAAGATCTCATAGAGGTTCTTCCTTAGCACAGATTTCCACAGTAGAGTGAAAATAGGGAAAAGTAAAAGAGATGGATGAAATAATGCCCTCCCCAATCCTGGGTGCAAAGTATAGATATCTCAAAAGACCTTACTGGGTACCATATTGAAATCTCTCCCTAGAACTTACAGTTTTATGTTCTTTTTGAAGTCTATTTGTGTTTTTTATATGGCTCTTCCAACAAGATGGTACTCTTCCTGAGAACAAGCAGTTCACTGCCCTGTGTTTAAAAGAGTACTGGCTGTTCATATCAGCTGCATAAATATTTGTTGAATCAATAAAGAAATGTCTTGAAAATGAAGCTTTCTGCATATATTCAAGTTATTGCTGTAGCATGAATTTCTGGAGATATAACTGTTGCATCAAAGGACATACACATATTTTAATAGGTATGGTCGGTATGTCCAGATTATTCAATGTGCTTAACATAGTCAGTGTGTGTAGTGGGGTACATCTGGAGAGCAACTGTGTATGTGCTCATTGACACATCATCCTTGGACAATTCTACTGTGCAGCCAAAATGAAGAACCAGTCTTGGAGACTAACTTCCATGTTCTCACTATAAAATACGTGCAGGTTCAACTGGGCATGGTTTCCACATTATTGCCCCAGCCAATTCATCCACAATTATACTATTTATTGATTCATATAACCCAGATTTTATTTATAAATGTTGACACTGGCATGTTAGCAATGGAGAATGATTGTTTCTGAGAGTTGAATGGCTATCTTAAGTTTAATTACTCAACCATCACTAAGTAAATTTTGTAACTGGTGCAATGCATGATGTTAAACGTGTCACCCATTTTGGCATTTAATTTCTTTCTTAGATATGTTTATACTAGAAATGTGCATGTAACTGGGACTGTCACAGAGAAAGGCTTTGGCAAATTCTGCTTAGATGGTCTACAATTGTATGGATATGGAAAGCCCTTGCAATCATCTTATCTTTTCACTTATTAAGTGTATAACTCAAAAGAGCAAAATTTTTAAAGACTTTAGCAATGAAATATGTGAATAAGTAACCAAAATATGTTAGTGTTTTATTAGTGTCTTAGGATGTGCAAGAATAAGATGTGTTATCCTAGGATAGTTAGTTAAAATTAAGTAACACAAAGAACAAGAAACTAAGAAAAAAATTCATAAAAATTTGAATTTCTTGGAAAAAAAACTAGAACAATTGGACAGTGGCAATTGTAAAACTATAATAAAAGAAAATGTCCCTGAGAGAAAATGGCATGTTCACACACATTAAAAAAAAAAAAATCAAACCAAAACTTATAACTAAATTCTGGAAAAATTCTAAATGATAAGAATGCAAAACAATATCAAGTGATATACAAAGAGGAAAGTCAACTAGCCTCATGACTTCTCTTCAGTAACTAAAATACAATTGTATTGTGAACTCAGAACACTCAGATTTGCTGTTCAGGTGTGTCAGCAGTAGATAAATAATTGTATACAAGAGCTCAGAAAATATTTTAAGCAGGGACACTTCCTTCCTTTTCTTTTCCATGAAAGAAAAAAAGTTACTCAAAGACATAATCTAATTGAAAATCAGATTCATGAGATTAACAATTTCAATTTTTAATCTACAAAATGTGCAATGATCAAAAAACATGATAGCATACAGTGTTGGAAAGGTTGTGATAGGAACAAGGCAATCATTTTTTATTCATGGGAGGATAAATTGGTGCAATCTCTCTTTTTTTTTTTACATTTCAGATTAATATGAGAGTACAGATAATAAATTTCAGATCAATATGAGAGTACAGATAATTAGAGTACATTGTTTGTGTTTGTTAAAGTCCAAGTTGTACTTATGTCCCTCACCCAGGAGGTGTGCCATAACCCTTACATTGTGCCTGTTAGGTAAGAACACACCATTCCTCCTCCTCTCACTTCCTTCTCTTGAGTTTAATTGTGTTTTTCTCTTGTACGTGTATATATTTCTTCATCTACTGGTTTCATATTAGTATTGAGTACATTGGATACTTGCTTTTCTATTCTTGTGATACTTCACTAAGTAGAATACTCTTGAACTCCATCTAGGTTAATACAAAAAATGTAAAGTTACTATCTTTTTATGGCTGAATAGTATTCCATGGTATACATATACCACAGTTTATTTGTTGATTCTATATCATGGTGATTGTGAATTGAGCTGCAATGAACATTCTAGTGCATATGTCCTTATGATAAAATGATTTTTTTTGTGATCTCTTTTAAGGGCAATTACAAATATCTAACAACATTTATAATCCCTGCATCTTCCAGTAGTTGGCAAACTATTAACTGCAAATGTTGGAAAAGGCAAAGGATTGTCATGGCAACCTACCAGAGACAGCTAGGGACATGGACACCAACATTTTCACAAAGAGTAAGAGGGTAGTTAGAGAGAAAATGGGAATTCTTAACAAGAACTGTGATGCTAAAACTCCAATTAAGGAGATGCAGAAGCTAACTTGCTGGAAGGGGTTAGATGATGGACATGGACTAGGAGCATAATGAGAAACTAAGTTCAATGGCTCCCTCTCCTGAGTGAAGGCCTAGAATCAGAAAGAGGATATAAAGAGAGCCATATTTAATTGGTGATATTCTCTCATATGGGCATCAGACGTGGAGGGGAGGAGCCCTCACTGTGAAGAAGAGAACACACTGGACATGGAGGCCGCCTCCTTTACATCCATTCTCTGTTCTCTCTGTTTCATTTGTCATATGACCCCATCTTTATTGACTGGTTCAGAATCCACCCAAAGCCACCGAGAACAGGACCAGTGAATGGAGATATGACCAGTGAGAGGTGAAGGAAGGTAGGCTGTGGGCTTTGGGGGAACATTTCCTCTTAGGAGAAACCTCCCCAGATTCCTCTCTCCATGCTCCAGGTGTTGTTTTCTAGAAGTGAGGCCAGTAACCTCTGTAGCTATTTTCTGGTGACTTGGAGAGACATAACAATAAAATAGGAGGATAGGATTAAGCCAAACTTAAAGCCTAGCCTTCTCTAGAACTTCAAGTTAAGTCAGATAATCATTTCTGCCTCTTCTTCATAAGCTAGTGTAAATAGAGGTTTTCTTCACAATAGTCTAGACTCTATGGCCTCTTAGGTGATACAGAGGATACCTGAGAGAGGTAAGCTGGCACTCAGGACACCCTCTTGGCCAAGCCTAAGCCCTTTAACAGTGGAATCTGCATAAGGTCAGCAACCCATTCTTACTCACCCAAGGTGTTCTGGAAACCTTTTTGACTAAAAAGGAAGGGGACTTTTCCTAGGACAGTGTACCCCAGGTACAGAGAGACTGAGATTGGGTAAAAGAGATCTGATGTAAAGAATTAGTGGTTCAATGTTAAGTTTGTTTGAAATCCCTATCTAAATATGTGGTAGGAAATTCAACCTACCTACTCAACTCAACCCTTGTCCAGCATCTCTGGAGAAACATAGGTGTTCTGGAGGAGCTGGGGACATGGTGTCTTATTTATATTCCTCCTAGTACCTTCTAGTTTCAAGTACCAATATCTCTTTTCTGCATCCTTCTCCCTTTGTTGCCTGGCATGCCTATTCCCTTCTCTCCCAGAGGCTATGTAAAGCAGACCCTACTGCAGACATGGAGCCATGGAAGGTGTAACAGCCAACAATTTAACACTGAATCTTAGACACCCATTTTCTGACAAAGTCCCCCTTATTTTTGGCTGTCTCTTCTACCTGGGCTTCAGTTTCTTGCTGATCCTCCTGCTCATCTACCCCTTCTCTCCAGCTCATCTACCCCTTCAAAAAGAAATAAAATAATAACTTATTTCTTGTGAGAGATAGTTCACTTATCTTATTAATTCATTCAACCTTCTTCAGACTATCTTTAACATAACATACTTTTTCTCTTTACACATATGTATAAGGAGCAACCACATGATGAAACTAATCTAACTGCTCAGTAATAGCAGCTTACTTAAGCAATTACAACACATCTATATATTAGAATACCAAGCAACCATTAATATCATGTTGTAGTCTTTCATTCAATATTCAGACTGAGAAAGTAAATGGTGGCACCACACCTATGGAGCATATTGCAAGAGTACAAGTCAAATCTATCAAGTATAGAACATAAATGTCTTAACACAATAATCAAGTAAATGAGGCAAAAGCTATATTAATTAGTTTGATGTAAGCACTCCAAATTGTATTAAAAAAGACACATTGTACCCCACATATGCATAAGTGTATTCATGATCTATGTGTATATGACTTAATAAAAGGAAAAAAATGAAGTACAAAAAAGAATAAGGGCATAATGGTGTTGTGAAGGAGAAGCAGCAGTATCAGGGAATCAGAACTTTTGATCAATCTCTGGAAGAGAGAAAGTAGAATGGACACTGAAAAGGCTACAAGCAGGGTAGGAGTCATTTTCCTCTGTAACAAAGCTGAAGTGAGGGTCTACGCTTGGAGAGAGCTGGGTTAGAAAGAGGGACAGAAATCAAGATGATTAAAACAAGAATTATTTACACAGCAACTATACACCTTGTTCCCTCTACAATCCCATCCACTCTCTGTAAGATAGTCACAATGTCTGCCTCCGGGATAAAATGACAGAACTAATGTCTAAAGAAATTGACCAGCATGCCTGGGAAAGGGCAAGGCCCCTGGGCAATGGAGGCACTCCAGAGCAAAGCCTGTCTCATTTGGTATGAAACTAGGTGGAGTCAATCAGTTTACCTGCCTACTTTCAGCTCTTCCTCCCTTAAGTGAAGCTTTCCGGTAACCCAGGCTTCCTCAAACTACAACCCATGGGCAACATGTGGCCCTCCAAGGACATTTATCCAGCCCGCTAGGTGTTTTTGCTGCTGCTGCCTGTCCTGCTTAGCAGCCGACTCATCCCGGGGCCCACAGTCCAGCCCTCCAACGGTCTGAGGGACAGTGAACTGGCCCCCTGTTTAAAAAGTTTGAGGACCCCTGCCTCTCTGCTCATATTCACAAGCAGCCTTCCATGAATGGGAGAAACTTGGTGTTCGACAGCTCTAGACACCTACAGAGGAAACTCAAACCAGTTACCTATACTAAAGATGTGTGTCTTTTTGTCCATTTTTCATACATTTAATGAGGAAATAAAACAACTTGCTTCAAAAGAACCAGTGATAGTTAAGGGAACAAAAAAAATCACTTTCAACTTTAAAAGTATTAGAGAATGTGTTGCCTGAGGAAAATGAGAATACACTGCTAAGAACACTATGCAAAGAATGCTCAAGCATTTGTGGAAATTAAAAATGTCATTGAAATATAAGAAATTCAATAGTTTGGAGGAAAAAAACTAAAAAGATCTTCTAAAAGATAAAATATAGAACTTAAAAGAAAAGTTCAGATATAGAAGATCAACTCATGAGTTTTAATATCTATCTAATAGGAGTTCCTAAATGATAAAGCATAACAATATAACAGAGAGGGAGATGAAATAATTATAGGAAATGTTCTAAAACTGAAAATAAAATGTTTTTGACCTGAAAATTCTTATTAAATGCTACTAGTAGCATTTCCAAAGATAGCCACAATGATCTCTCTTCTGTAATGTTTTGGCAATGAGACTTTGTCAGTCTTCTCATCAAAATGTAGAGTCAATTTCTCCTACCCTTAAACCTGCACTTACCCTGAAACTTGCTTTGGTGGCAGAAGTGTCACCAGGTAGCTTTGCAGACTAGGCAGCATTGGATGTACTGCCTAGGTACACTGGATGTACCTTCTGTTAGCCTTCTTTGAGGAAGCCAGCTGCCATGCTGCAAGAAAGCTTAGACTATCAGATACAGAACACCATCTGGAAAAAGAGGCCATGTGGAAGAGCACTGAGGCAATGAAAATGTGAACGAAAGCTTCTTGGCCCTTCCAGCCCACACCAACAGTCAGCTGGACACAACTGATTGATCCCAGTTGTGTCCCCAAAGGAGCAAAATAATTGCCCAGTCAAGTTCTGCATCCTTTCCTGACCAGCAGAATCATAAGAAAGGCTAATTCTCTATTTTCCTAAAGTACCATTCCATTTTTTATTGGTATGTTATCATGTTGGCAATATTGTTTAAAAGGCCCTTATTTAGACATATCCAGAAAACTTTTAGGACTTTAATGATAAAGATACAATCTTAGAAGTTTCCAGGAAAAAAAGAACAGTTATGTATAAAGGAATGAGAACCAAAATGGTATCTTATTTCTTATTGAGGACAGTAGGTACTGGAAGCCAGTTGAACAATGCCTTCATGGTACTGAGGAAAAGTTATTTTGAAGTTTTAACTGTATTTCTAGCCAAAATATCAATCAAACATGAAGACAAAAGAAATACAGTTTGGGGCATGGAAGTAATCAGAAGGTTTACCACAACCCATAAACTATCTGTGAAAATACTTCTGCAGTATATATGTCTTACAGGTAATTAAAAAGGTAATTAAGAAAAAAAAGATGTGAAATGCAAGGAACAAGGATGCAATAACCAAGAATGTAATGAAAAGAAATCTCAAGTTGACAGCAATCAGAAAAGCTATAAAGTAACAACTAAAACTTTAACTGTGAGCCACAGGCTCCAATAGGAGTATCTTCCAGGGGAAATTATTTGTAAGAAATATATGATTACCAACTCAGGACCTGTAGCTCAGCAGCTAGGGTGCTAGCCACATACACCCGGGCTGGCAAGTTTGAACCTGGCCCAGGCTGCCAAACAATAATGACAAGTACAATGAAAACAATAGCCAGGCATTGTGGCAGGTGCCTGTAGTTCCAGCTACTTGGGAGTCTAAGGCAAGAGAATTGCTTGCACCTAAGAGTTTGAGGTTGCTGTGAGCTGTGATGCCATAGCACTCTACCAAGGGTGACATAGTGAGACTCTGTCTCAAAAAAAAAGGGGGGAAATATACGATTACCTAGATTATCTTTTTAAAAAATATAAAAGCATGCATTAATAAAAAAGAGGTAAGAAAAATGAAAGTTGAAGTATTTCTTTCTCTCCCTCTTTTTCCTCTTAGTATGTCTGTAGTAACATTTTGTTGGAGATGACACAGATTTAGCAATGTGAGACTGTGTGTTATACTTCCCATGGGAAATTCTTATTTTTTATTTTGAACTCTCCTATGTGATTTGCAATTTTGCTACTGGATGTATATCTTACACAAAATATTTTTATATATTGCTATAAAATACACCAAACCCTCCGCAGTTGACCACCTCCCTACACTGACTGACCACCTCCTTAAGTTGACCTAATTTTCATATTTTCATAGACCAGACATGTACAACATGTATGTATCAGCACAGTAGGCCTAGTTCCTTATGCTGACCATATGTTCACCAGTGTGTTATAGTCCCTTGGGTGGTCAACATGCTGAAGTTCTACTGCAATTGTAAATACTATAGAATAAGGTTTTGTTATGGGAAAAAAATACCATTTTTAATTTTTTAAAAAGTGTATGAATGGGGGAAAAGATATCTTTGGTTTAGAAAGTTCTTTAATTATATTTTTCTGTTGTGGTCTTGCAAATATTCTGCACTGAAAACTGCAAGTAACAGCATTATTTAGAAAATCTTATGGCTCTCAAAGATAAACAGAAAGTTAAAACTCAGCAGGTAGACCATGTCAGAAAAACAGGAGTATTTTATAATGGCCCATACTTTCCATGCTTAACTTCTCAAACTTATATTATATCTCCTCATGTTAGGAGTTGACATATACATTCTTATATTAATTTTAGTGGCTCGGCGCCTATAGCTCAACCGGCTAAGGCGCCAGCCACGTACACCTAAGGTGGTGGGTTTGAATCCCCAGCCCGGACCCGCCAAACAACAATGACGGCTGCAGCCAAAAAATAGCCGGGCATTGTGGCGGGCGCCTG
>CAUYTI010006062.1:0-47488 GCA_963575145.1 Galago senegalensis | reverse complement strand
AAAAAAAATAAATAAATAAATAAATAAGTAAATTATCTTTGTTTGGTGATGATGTGATCTTTTATAATATCTAGAACACACTAAGGTCTCCTAGATTTGATAAATGAATTTAATAAACTCTCAGGTCACAAAATAAACATACAAATCTCAATAGAATTTCTATGTGCCAATAACAAGAAAGATGAGAAGCAAATCATGAACTCTATTTCATTTACAGTAACTGAAAAAAAAAATTAAAGAGTGGGGGGAACCTGCAGTTCTGGGCCACATGTGGGGCCTTCTGGATTCTTTAGTGTAGCCTTTTAACTAAATCCAAACTTTGCAGAGCAAATCCTTTTGATAAATGAACTGGTTCTGTGAAGTTTAGATATGGTTGAGGGGATGCACTCAGGAATCTGGAGGGCCACACGTAGCCTTGAGGTCCCAGTTTTCCCACGCCATGGGTAGTGTCATTTTTCACTAAATTAGAAAAAAAATTCTAAAATTTGTATGGAACCAAAATAGAGCCTGAATAGCCAAAACAATCCTAAGCAAAAACAACAAATGTGGAATCATTGCATTATCTCAGTTCAAAATATACTATAAGGATACAGCAACCAAAATAGAATGAAACTGTCATAAAAATAGATCAATGGAATGGAATAAAGAACTCTGAAATAAGAACATATACCTATAGTCAACCAATCTTGGACAAAGCAGACAAAAACATATATTAGGGAAAGGACATTCTATTTAGTAAGTGACACGGGGAACACTGGACAACCACATGCAAAGGAATGAAACTGAATCCTGATCTCCCACCATCTACAAAAATTAATTTAGGATAAATTAAAGACATAAATGTTAGTCCTGAAACCATAAGAATCCTAGAAGAAAATCTTGAACCTTCTGGACATTGGCCTCTGCAAATTATTTATGACTAAGACTCCAAAAGCAAAAGGAAGAAAAGCAAATATAGATAAATGGGATAAAATGAACCTAAAATGCTTCTGTTCTTCAAAAGAAATAATTAAGAGTGAACTACATAAAGGGAGAAAATATTCTCAAACTAGGTACCCAACAAAGGGCTAATATTTAAATCTATAAGGAACATAAATAAATCAGCAATAAAAGGAAAACCCTGTTAAAAAATGGGCAGTAATGTAAACAGGCATTTTTCAAAATAACTAATATAGATGGCCAATAAACATTCTCAACATTAAAAAAATTCTCAACATTACTAATCATCACCAGGGAAATGAAATCTAAAACCACAGTGATGCACCATCTTACTCCAGATGAATGATCATTACTAAAAATTCAACAGACAATAGATGTTGGTACAGACAGCATGAAAAGTTGACAATGTGAAAGAAAACACTCAAATATGGTTGGTGGGAATGCAAATTAGTAAACCATTATGGAGATCAGTGTGAAGATTCCTGAAAGAATTAAGAATAGAACTACCATTCTATCCTGCAATCCCCACTACTGATCATCTCCTGAAAGGGAAAGCAATCATTACTTCAAAAGGATGCATGCACTCACATAAGTATCACAACATGATTCATAATTGCAAAGATATGTAAGTGCGTCAATGTAAGTGCCCATAAACCAATGGGTAGGTAAGGAAAATGTGGTATAGACATATACCATGATACTCAGGATAAGAAAGACCGAAATAATGTCTTTTGTAGCACCTTGGAAGCAATGGGAGGTTATTATCATGAGTGAAGTATCTCAGGAATAGTAAAATAAATGATGTACATCACTTTTATAAGTGGGAGTCAAACTATTGCTCTTGGGTTTGATAGCATGGTATAAGGAAAGAAAGCAGAAAACAGATTAACAGAAGAAAAAATGTACAATTGTATTAATTTTTAACATTGCATGTACAGGAGTGTTATAGAAAAAAAGCTAATATTCTCCCCCTGCTCCCAGAGCCATAAGAGTTAAAAGCTTATTTACCATCTTCATAGGGAAGGGGAGGAAGGTGCCGGGCATTTAGGGGAGAGGAAACGATTTGGGGGCAAGATGAATGGGTCCTTAGAAGAAGAGATGGGAGACACATTAGTTTGGGACAAGTTTTGTCAGTGTGTGGTGTTGATTTCTAGTCTCTGCTTCTATCGTAAGAGGAAATCCTCCCTGGTTGATGGAACTCCCCGGGAGAGGATTTATGACAATTCAATTTCTTTTTGAGGATTTGTTTTTAGGCAGACAAGGCAAGTTACAAGAAAGTCTCTTCCTATATTTTCTACTTTTTAATTGTATTTACCTCAAAATAATAAATATTCCAAAGCAGTACATTTTGGGCTTATTTTGGCAGGGCATGTCCTAAATTCCTTCATAGCCACATTTTGGGATAGGCTATTGTGATCTCTAACCATTCTTTACTGTCTTATTATCATTGTTAATGTGGATTTTGTTGTTGTTGTTGTTGTTGCAGTTTTTGGCCAGGGCTGGGCTCAAACCCACCACTGTTGGCATATGGGGCCAGCAGCGCCCTACTCCTTGAGCCACAGGAGCCTCCCAATTAATGTGGATTTCTTAAGCTATTTTTGTGCTGGCTTGACAATACACTGACACATACACACTCCATGGTTAGCCTCTTTACTTGGTAGGTTATTTCTTTTCTTACCCCATTTTATGGTGACTTCTACTCACTTCTATTCTTGAAATTTATCACAGTTTTTACTAGGACAAAGGGTTGAAAAGGCTGCTGCCATGAATAAAATAGTACAGTGTATTTCTGAAGTAGAAAACATAAGTACTTAAATACTCTGTACTACTAGCATTAGCTCATAGTAGGACATGGAGGTTTTAGTGACAAGGTCAACGACCATATTTCTGGAGAATCAGGGAGATATATTGGTGTTCTACCAACTTTGCCCTACCATTCAGCAGTGCCCCAGTGAAATTCATTAAAATAGTGCCAAAATACTAAAACATTTGTGATTTTTCCCTAGTATTCTGGTTATTATTTTTCTGAGTATCATTCTCTGTCACTTTGAACTTAGAAACAGTCATATGACTTTTTTTTTTTTTTTTTTTTTACAATGAAATGTCATTTAAAGTGATGTAAGACTCTTCCTGATAAGAGTATTGAACGGGACACAACTTTTCAAGTTCCTTCTGGAGATGATAAAAGCCCATGACAAGATAAAAATCTCTTTCAGCCTGGTACAGCTTGAATCTCTTTCAATACAGTTTCCTGAGTAACGTTACTGACTGTGCTGTACATACCATGCAGATAAGAAAAATAAACTTCGATATCCATTGGTGGACATTTGTTACTGCAGCATAACTCAGCCAAACCTAGCAAATACAGGAATCTGTAGCACATCTGAATTTCTGAGATATTATGTCTTAAATAAATTTTTGGAGAAAATATTTGTTATCGGAATCTTCCGTAAAAACTCCTCTTCTAAAATTTTAAATCATTTCCTGGTTTGTTTTCAGATTTAAAACAACATCTGTATAAATTATGCTTCAATTTTTTTTCCAAATGCTGTGTACCTAAAAAGAAATCATTCCCCAAACCTGGGTGTTGAATTCTAAGGTTAAAATAGAACATGTTTATTTCTTCAAGGAGCCATTTATTTTTTCCCTTGATTTCTTGCCATGATGTGGTAACTATGTTTTCAATCAATGGCCTACTTCAGTGGTTACTGGTTACACCCATTTTTACACAAATACAAAAGGAACACGAGGAACGATAATTTTCAAATTCATTACAATGCCAGGGTTTATATGCTCTCATTAAGCATTAATTGGTAGTTGATGGCTATTGCTATTTTTAACACCATTAGTTCATAGCAATATAATTAGTAACGCTAAGTACAGGAACCACATTAATAGCATTACTAATTGTAAATCTGGAGATAGAAACACAACATGACTGGTTAATTTCTAGGCAATATTTCATGATAATTAGCTGTGGGACATTTGTGCTGAACTAGAAAGGTAAATAATTTAAATTTTTTCTACAATTTTTTTTTTTTTTGGTGCGGTTTACAATACAAATCACGGCCCTCTAATGAATGGATCTCATTCGACCTGTGGATGTTAACATTTTTTTCTTTTAAGGTCCCTTTCGGTGTCTGCTAAGCAATGATTCATTTCTCTCCCACATACAAGGAAAATCTGGTCATTTAAAAAAAATTATCATTCTACATCCAAGTTTCGAAAAGGAAATATCTTAAATGACTTATTGCTTTTATCGTAATTGGTTTCTACTGTTTGGTGTTTGCTGCAAGTATAGCTTGGCCCATCTTCCACATTAATCTAGCCAGCAAACTAGCTAATGCCATGTCTTTTCAAATTCAGTTAAATGATAGTAGAATTAAGAAGAAAATGTTTTCAAATAACAGTAAGTAAATTTTTAAAAAAGCAACTAGATATTCTGTGCTCTCATTCACACTGTTTGACATGTACTGGTTCCTTCTATGGTTACATTATATGGGCTTCAACGGGCTGTAGGACCTACTAGGATGGAGAGCAATTCTTTAATTGTTCTTTCTCTTGCTTGTGAAAGGACAAGGTTTAGAAGGTGAGTCTCTAACTACTTTGTCTTTTCTTTTCAGAAGAATTTTGCTGGAATATGTGTAAGAAGATTGAAAACGATATGATGTTCTGCTATAGTCAAAAAATATTTGAGCCATTTCTGAGTCATATTCAAAAATATTGGAATCATAAAGTGGGTGACTGAATTTAGTACTAAACCTTCCAAAATTATTTTTAAGTTGAACTGTGAACTCTGTAATGATAATATTGGTAAAATGACATTTCAGGCAAGTCTTAGTGTTTGCTTTGTGTGTCTGTGTGAACTAGATTACCTTTGAGAACATCATTTTACCTCTCTTGGCTTGATTTTCTTTATTCTTTCCACATCTGAGGGTCACTGAGTGTACCTTGCTGCTTCACTGGTAAAGAGGAAACCAGCCCACAAAGATAACTTCAGCACATTTGAACTGTGAATGTGAGTAGACTCTATGAGGTACGACTCGACAAAATTGGTAGAAAAATAAGCCGATTGCTTAGTAAATTAGATTGTTAATACCAGTTGACACACTTTTTATACAATGAGGGCAAGAGGGAAAACGAAACAGGCTTGGTAGATGAAACCCTTGAAGAGTTTATTTCCCATATGGGCATTTGAGGATTTTGTGAGAGTAGTCGCTTTATTATTTTCTTTCTTGAGCTTTCAACTCTTAACGGAATGTAGATTAATCCCTCAAAATATGAGATGGTATTATTTAGTTGCAATTATTTAATGATCGTGCCATTTCGTTTGGCCAGCAATGCCTTCAGATGAAACAGTCTTCCAATCACTTTAAAAAATACATATATAAACGACAGAGGGGAAAGCACTGGGAAGGTACAGGATAATTCTTTATTTTCCATCACATTAGCACAGTATGTGCAGTGAGCTCAAAGAAGTGGCACGAATGAGCCGTTACTACACGGTACTGTTGGTAATATTGACTTTTATGGGCAATTTAATTTTGTCTACAATATGACTTAATCCAGCACTTCTTTTCCAAAGATGCAGTATAAAGGTGATCCTTGTTCCATAAAACACCAAAAGAAAATGAATTATTTTATCCCTGGTGGTGGTTGAGGTTAGTAGGAATAGCACTGCTGGTTGCTCTATTTCCACCAAGTGATCGCTTTTAAAGTGAAAGGTGATAATTAATTAGTTGCAGCTAATTATTACTGGAAAATCTTGTGTAGCTAATTGGAAGAGGAATATTTCAACTTAACGATAATATCATTAAGATACTTTTCCTCCTCTCACGAAAAGATTAGAGGCTTCAAGTTTAAGCAGTTTTTAACACTACATGCACTATGCATTAAGTTTATCTTATTTTTGTTTTTGCAACTTGGGAACTGAAAGAGAGTGGCATTTGTTTTTTTCTTGAGTGCTTCAGATGATCATGCTGATCTGTAAATCCAAGGCAGGTAACAGAAGAGGTGATAGTTTATTGTGGAGACTCTGTGTACTCCAAATGCTGCAGTTCTTCGCCCATCTGCCCCAGGGTGTATAAGTTTCCAGAAAGCCTGAGGTTTTCAGGATGATATATGGTCAGTTTATAAAAATATAAAAAAATTAAATACATGTGTGAATCTATTGTGGGATCAAGGAAGTACATGTAGAATGAAGGCAAGATTTGTGATCCGAGAAGAACTGAACCATGAAATGGTACAGTAGTAAGAATTTTAAAAGCCATCAACTATCTCAAGCAGGTGCACATGAGGCTGCAGCCTCAGAATGATGCTCTGGCAAATATTCAGGAGAAGACAGTGTTTTATTGTTCCAGACCTTTATTTACCTACCAGCAGATGTCCCTATAAGGCAATAATATCTTTTAGTTAGAACAGCTGATTATGAAACTCAAAAACTGAACCACTCATCATATTTCCAAAGATTAATGGGATTAAATCCACCATGTATTTCAAAATGTTCCTGGAGATAGATAAAATGCAGTGCAGAGCAAAAGAAAATGTAGTTTACCTCTGAAAACCATATGAACAAAATTCTTTCAAAAATAATGTCAGTATCCCCAACCTTTATCAGCACTAACAGCACAATGTAGAAAAAAAAATTATATCCTTGGTTGTATCTGTGTTATCAAATACACCTTAAGTATTCATTGAATGAAAAATACTGACAATACAAAAGTGACTGTGAATTCAGTAAACCATTTCTTTACATTTGTATTTATAACTGGGAATATTCTCTTTATACATTTGAAAACAACATAAAAATTAATATTCCCAGGAGACACATTACTTAACTTGCAGCCAATTCAAAATGCACATATATACTGAGGGACTCTGGCAATAACTGAGACTTCCCAGGGCGTCTGTATAGAAAAGTTGTGAAGCCAAATGTCTTCTATTATACATTTTCATTCAGCGATTTCGTATCTTGATGGATATAAAACACTGTAGAGAAAAATTGCTACAAATAAGTAAAAACTGGCTTATAAAGTGATTCCTTCCTCAAAAATACATACTAAAATTCAACAATCAATATCAATACTGATTAGCATTTCTATTTTTAGAGGGAAGTAGGTTCATTTGTTTTCCTCCTCTTTTGAGAAACAACTGACCTGACCTGTATGTAATAAAAAAAATTATAGATTATGAAACTAAATATACTCAAATTTCTAACTATCTTGGCCATTTTCTAGCAGTATGCATGAGGGCAAGTTATTCAACATCCAGCTGATGTATCCTCATTTGAGACTAATTGTAGACATCACTTTGGACTAGTGCAGCATTAAATTTGATAATTTGTAAACATGCTGGCATGTTATAAGGATTCAGGAAATGCTGGTTCCCCTACTTCACATTCTTCAATGATTTGTTTTATATTTTATGATTTAAATAAAGGTTAGTTGACTTTTTAGGAGAAGGTGCAATGGCTTCTTGTTATAGGAATTGGAGAACTGGTCATGGTCACAGAAGAAGCAACTCTGGCACTGGACTTACAAGAATTTTGTTATGCAAAAACATATTAAAAAAATTTTCAAAAAATGTTTTAAAGTAGTTGAAACAAAAAAAAAAGAGTTAAGATAGGCAGTGAATGATTTATAGCTGTGCGTCTCTATCTCCATGGAATTCATGCACCCTGGGACTTCCCCAGTGGTGTGCTTGGTCAATAGTGCAAGTCCTGGACCTACCTGGTACAAGTTTGTGGACCATTCATTTTTTGCAAGGATAAGTAATTTAAAATGTGGTTTCACATCAAATGGAACATAAAAATCATCTTCACATGCATTTTTAAGAGAAAATACAAGTCTTAAAAATCCTGTTGACAATGAAGGAGCCCAGAACATGCCACTCTAGAATATGCCACTACAGCACTATTGATTATTTTGAATAAGAGGAATTTGAAAAACAGTAGATGCAACAAAGCATTTGGACATTTCTTTGCTTCCTGAAAACAGGAAAGAAAACCCCCATGTAAAAGGTTTCCACCCAAAATCTAGAGGGAAGGCAGATGTCCTTTTCTCCAGAGAAGGGGAGAGGCCAGGAAATAAACAATTCCTGGCAAATTAAACTCATATCCTTTTTGTAATTTGTTATGTTTTCACTATTCACTGCCCTAGCCCAACCCTTTAGTCACTTCACATTTTCAAAATTTGCTACTCTTTGTCCATCCTTAGTAAGTAAGTGTTTAATTCTGTTTCCTTAGGTCTTTATTTTCTTGTTAGAGCCCCCTTCATGTACCTGTAAAATTTTACTAAGTAAAATGTATGTACTTTTCCTCTGTGCATCTGTCTGATATCAAATTTAATTCTTAGGCCCAGCCAAAGATCCTAAGAAGGCAGGGGCGAATTTTTTCTTCTACTATGTCATACATTTACTCTTTTTTCCTGCAATTATGAGCACGGTAGAGATGTTTGAGTGACATAAATCACTGATTCACATGAAAAAGAGCCTTTGTATGATCATTTACATGAGAATATTAGAAATATGAGGGAACTGAGGAAGACCTCAAGAGATGAGGGTCAACCATGCAGATCTGTGAAGACAAAGCCAGGTAGCCGAATCAGGAAGAAAGAGTGTTCCTGGAGCCAAAACAGAGAGAGATTCACAGCTGAATATGGTGTCAATCAGTGGACAAGCTCAACATCATCCCTTCCTTTAATAAAATAATGAATTTTTTTTGGTGTTGTTCTTAAACTGCTTCCCATTGTTCCTTGGGAGTTTCATGCTAGGGAGCAGCTACCTAAGAACAGTTCCAGAATTGCCCAAATGATATGGTTAAGGGACAATGATTTCTAATTAGTCATTTTAACTCAAGATATAATTTAGCTCACCTAGAAAAGCAATGACTTTCCTTGTTTCAAGGAATCTATATACCCATATCAAGATGTACTTGATTTGAATGTCTATCCTCTCTAATTGTTAGATAATTGTTAGATAATTGCCTCAGAAATCTAATTGTTAGATATCTAATTGTTAGATAATTGCCTCAGAAAGCCCCTTCCCCCCAAAGCCCCTTCCTACTCTTAAAGTTACAACTCCTCCCCAAGCACGGGGAGTGGCCCACTTACCTCATCACCCTGTTCCAATTACCTGCTTCCCCACCCCAAAATGACTCTTTCCCCCGGAGCAATAACTCCTTATTGGTTATCCCACCATCTCCTCACCATTCTGAGACTTCCCTATATAAGGGTACATTTCTCCTCCCTCTCTCTCTCTCTCCCCCTCTCCTCCTTTCTCCTCTCACTCTTTGCTCTCCCTCTCTCTCTTCTCTTCTCTACTCTCTCCTCATCTCTCTCCCTTCTCTTCTCTTCTCTTTTTCTCTCCTCCTTGGTGCTGCTCTGTAGCCTCCCTCCCCCACCAATAAAAACTTTTCATGCAAGCCTTGGTGGTCTGTGAGATCTCTGCCGGTTGAGAGCCTTTCTTTCACTAATTGCCATTATGGTCATATTAAGAGGTGGAACTGTTAAGAGGAGACTAGGCCATGAGGGCACCCTCATGAAGGATTAATGTCATCATTTCAGGAGTGAGTTTGATATCATGGGAATGGGTTGTGAAAACACAGAGGCCTTCTTTGGCCTTCTCTGTCTCTTGCTCTTCCACCCTCCACCATGGGATGATGAAGCATGAAGGCCTTTGCCAGGTGTCACAGCTCTGCTCTTAGACTTCTCAGCCTGTAGAACCGTGAACCAAATAAACTTCTATTGTTTACACATGATCTACTCTGTGGTGTTCTGTTACAGAAACACAAAATGGACCATGACATATGTGCATGTTTTTCTAAAAAATAATTCTGAGTTTTAAGCAGATTCTCAAAGAAGTCCATGGCTGCAAAAAGGATTAACAGTCACAGGCCTAGACTGAGGAAACTGTATGCCCTTCAGAAATCTATTTTTTAATTGTTTTATTCCTTTCTAATCCTTATTGAAGTTTTTAGAAAATGCAGATGGCAGGTTACCCTCTGCAGTGGAGAAGGGTAGAATCAGGCTGCAGTAATCATGTCAGAAAGGGGCAGAGAGAGACAACATGTAAGAGCAAGTGACAAAGATGAGCAGCTTGAGGAAATCACAAAACACCAAGTTTCACATGATGAGTCAATGTGAAGGTGATTGGTTGTGAGACAAAGGCAAGTGTCTGGTGGTAGCTGGATGAGAAAGTGATATGGAGCAGAATGAAGGTGAAAGAACTATGGTGTATGGGAAACAGTGGTGGGTTGGTAAGAGTAAGAGCATAGGGGCCTCTAGTGATCACGGGATGCCATAGGACATAACACAATAAAGACGATTTCTCAGGAAGCCTTTCTCATTCATTTTTCATAATTTTTAAAGTTTTGTAATAGCAAGTCACATTTCTAATATTAGATATTTCTAGCAAAAAGATACCCAGAAAACCTACTTTAACTTTTAGATTCAACAAAATCTAGTGCTAAAGATTTTGTAACTAGTATCATCCTGGTAGTAGTATACACAGAAGTAAAACTGTAAGTGAGGAATAAGAAGATAAATGAGCAAAAGGGAGGAATAATCAAAAAAGTTTAATTTAAAACTAAAGGAATAAGAAGAAAGAAAAAAAATTTCCTAAAATTCTGTGTACCTAATACTTCTATCTCAGATTTTGTGTTACAGCTTTTGGAAATTAAATTGGTCTTTACAAGTCGTTTATCATTAACAGCACAAAAGGGATGGATTATAAACTTTAAGCTGTGATGGGAGAAATGAGAAATGAATTCCAGAGATCAGTCAGTAGACACAGGAAGCAGCCTGCCAGGAAGCTCTCTGAGAAAGATGGTGACTTAAAAGAGGGCTAAGCTCCACCACCTTGGGACCATTTTCATACCTTCTGCTTCCCTCTTTCCCTTACTTCAGTTCACCAAGGTGAAGGAACAGAAAGAACAAATCACTTTTACAGCTTTCTTCCACCCTGAGATTTGGAAATTCCTTGCATTCTTCCTATTCACGCTCCAGTGGAAAAAATATTTAGTCAACCCCCCCCCCCAGCTTTTTCAAACATAATTAAGGAATGCTTTAAAGCTTGAGCAGCTCAGTTTTTAACACATACTCTTTCCATTTGAAATGCAAAATGCAAATGCTAATGAGGGTGTCCTAGTCTGTCACCAGTTCCCACACACAAAGATACTGGATTTAAAATATCTTCGGGATTATCTCTTTACATAGGCAATGAAGAACTCTGGATTTCAAACTGTAAGGTAATTGCACTCATTAATTATAGGCCACAAATCTTCACAATGAAGGTAGATGAATTATTTTTACAGTGGGATGGAAATAATTGAGCTGATGTCAAGCCTTGTTTATAGGATGGATTGAATGATCCAAATCTGTTTGAAGATGTTTCCTCTTACCTCTACCCCAATCACAAAGTATAGTTTGAACCTTGCCTTGTATAGTTGAGCCTTGGTCATAAACTTTCATTATTACTGCCCCCTCCAGGCGATGGAGCTTAATACACCTCTATACACACGTGTAGACAACTTTTGATGTGAACGGAATATGAAAATGGAAAAATAGTAACTTTTTGGTGGAATGATCTGGTGGATACTGCTTTCACCAAGTGATTGAGGTTAATTTCACTACTGATAACTTATGTTGATTTCATGTGCCCCTTAGTGATAAGAAGGACAGCTTACCTCTATGGTACTCTTCTCCCATAACCTGAGACCAAAAAGGGGAAATTCTACATCGAAGACATTCTCCAAAACACCTGACCATTCAAAGTTCTCAGAGTTGTGAAAAACTGAGGAACTGCCAAAGATTAGAGGAGAATAAGGAGGCATTTTGATTAAGAGCATATGGCATCCTGCATTGAATTCTGGAAGAGAAAAAAAAATACATTAGTAATATACCAATTACTGATTTTGACAGCACATAAAATGTTAACATTAGGGGAAACCAGATCAAGGTTTATGAGAGCTTTGTAGTATATTTTCAACTTTTTGGAAAATTCTCTTATTTACATATAACAAAATCTTATTTAAAATACCTCATTCTCAAATATAGTTGCATTTAAGTACTATTGGGAAAACTTATATTTCAGGGTTATTTACTTAAATATACTGATTATGTTGGTCTGGAGAGGGTTCAAGAAGTTGTATATATATATATTTTTTAAGATCATTTTGAAAAGACTCTGATATATGACTAGTTTTGGGAATCAACAACCTATGGAATTAAACTGTGTAGATCCCACACTATTCCTAGAATTTGTGGACAATTTTAACCTCTAAATGCTTCCCTCACAACTAGACAATAATATCATTTTTTTCTCCACTCACAGGGCTTTCCAGAAGTCTCATATTTGCTTCAAGTATATTGTGTGCCCATCATCTTTACTACCTTTTTTCTTCTGCTTCTTTGGAAGAAAACACAAGTTGATATGTAAAGATTCTCGAGTAGTTGAGTTTCAACCCATTCTAAACTTATCTCTTTCCTAGTGAGAAACTGTTATATCTGATGACAGATAGCTTAGGTTAAGCAAACCAATACTTTGCAAATGAAGATTTTGTTTCTCCCAATTTTTGGATTCATCAAAGCACCACTGATAAGTATTGTCCATCACATGTGCTTTAATAATAAATTGAAAAGAAGCAAAGTAGTGGATAACTATATATAAAAGACTGAACCTGGACCTGCACATTTCACCATTTACAAAAATTGATTCAAGATAGATAAAAGATTTAAATTCAAGACATGAAGCAATAAAATTCCTAGAAAGTGTAGGTAAAACTCTTGATGATGTCTGCCTGGAGAAAGATTTTATGGAGAAGACTTCAGTGGCAATTGCGACAACAACAACAAGAACAAAAATAAACAAATGGGACTTAGTTAAACTAGAAAGCTTCTGCACAGCTAAGGACACAAAAACCAAAGGGAAAAGAACAACCTTCATAGTGGGAAAAGATATTTGCATGTTATGAATGTGACAAAGATTGATAACTAGAATCTACAGAGAATTCAAATTAATCAACAGAAAAAGAGCAAAGAATTCCACCTGTCACTGGGAAAGAGATGGGAACAGAACCTTCTCTGAGGAAGACAGATGAATGGCTAACAAACGTGAAAAAATGCTCATCATCCCTAAGTACCAGAGAAATGCAAATCAAAACCACCCTGAGATACCACCTAACCCAGTGGGAATAGCCCACATTACAGTCTCAAAGCTTCAGCTGCTGGTGTGGAGGCAGAAAGGAACACTTCTACACTGCTGGTGGCACTGCGTCTAAGACAGCCTCTTTGGAAAGAAGTTTGGAGAATCCCCAAAGAATTCAAATTAGACCTCCTATTTGATCCTGAAATCACATTACTAGGCATCTACCCAGAAGAACAAAAATCATTTTATCCTAAGGACATTTCCACTAGATTATTTATTGCAGCTTAATTTACAGTCACCAAGATGTAGAAACAACCTAAATGCCTACCAACCAAGAAATGAATTAACAAACTGTGGTATATGTATACCACGGAAGAATATTCAGTCATAATCACTGTTGTACATGGATGCATGTGGTAAGGTAGCACAAGCAAGAAGGGTCAAGTGATCTTTGTTTCCACTTGCAGGGAAAGGTGGTCAACAGATAAAACCACCCTCTGTGGCTTGAGGACCAGATTTCTCCCCTTGGTCATCTAACAGTTTCTCCCAATTCTCAGAAGCTGGGTAAGAAACCAGGCCGGTCAACGTCCCTAGCAACTTCTGCTCCGGCTTCCCTCCCACCACAGAGGCCAACTCTTGCATTTGCTGACTGTGGTGGTGCCACCATCCTGAGGACCCAAATATGCTCCAGGCACTGTGCAAAGGACCACTTTCCACCATGTCACTTTATTCTTACTGCGGCCCACTGGGGCATCAGGTCATTAAAAACTTGGACCAAATCACATAGCCAGTCAGGAACAAAGATAGGATGCCCAGGTGGGAATCTGAATCTGTTCTCAGCACAGTACTAGAGGCCTGAAACCCGGCACTGTAACACTGGCTGAGAAGGCGTGAAAAGTCCCCCTGGGGAGCAGAGCAGCCGGGAGGTGCCCTGGCGGCTGTATCTTTCCATCTCCAGCGCTACCACCTTTCTGGGATTTTTACAGCTTGTCATTGAGGGCGAGCACGATGTTCACAAGTGGCAGGAAGTCCTCCTCGGTTCAGGGTGGCTGCTGGAGAAGCCTCGTGACTCCTTAACCCGCTGCTGCCAAAGCCGCACCAGGGCCAGAATTAGTCTACAGCTCAGGCTGCCCCGGGCACAGCTCAGGGACCACACTGCCTGCCTGCCTCGGCTGCGCCTTGAAATCTAGGCCTGGCCCAGCTCCGCACACCTGGTCCTGGCCGCTAAGGGCTCACGGTACCCCCTCTGGCCAGGTACCGGTGGCGCTCACAAGGCAGTGACCAGTGTTACCAGTGTCAAAGCTCTTCTCCGTCTTTTTCTTGTTTATGACAGTAGCAAAGCTTTCCACATATCTTATTTAATTTAATCCTCAGAACAACGCTATGGAGTAGGTTCCTATCAACTCCACAAATGAGAAAATGTAACCACCAAGAGGTTAGTTAAGATGCCTCAGGTCATATAGCCAGAATGTGGTGGAGCCAGGTGTACCCGGAGATGATGGTGACCCCCAGGGGCTACTTTCTGATCGATTCCTATGTATCTCTGCCCTTTGGAAATATACTTGGCAAAACTTTAAAACAGTGAAATAGAATTTCTTATCCAAGCTGGGTCCAGATTATGCTCAATGCTAAAATGGTTTAATTGGTGTGCATGGAATCATACCATCTGCCCAACAGTTAGCTGAGATGTGTAATACATTTTCCAATAGCTTATAATCTTTCAAAAAGTTCACCCAGGGTCATGTGTGTGTGTGAGTCATTTTTCTCATGCTTCTTTCATTCTTACACAATAGACAACTTTCCTGGGTCCAAGAAAATCTCCAACGATGGAAAGCTTGAGATTCAAGGCTGTGGTGTCCTTTGAATGTCAGAAGAGATGTCTGGTGGAAGAGGTGTAACATTAAAAAAAAAGAGAGAGAGCCATTTCCTTTCAAAGTGTGAAGCAAGTTAGGCAGAAAACATCACAGCCTGACATCAACAAACCTACATCTAGGTCTCTTCACAACGAACCACACTCATCTCAGGTCTCTACAAAATGACTGCGTATTTTTGGTGGTAAAGTGTTTTCAGTGAATTGCACAAAACAAATAAATGAAACAAGCCCGTGTTGTTGTTCTGAAGAACTCCAGTCTATTACAACAAGGGGAACACCTGTTTAACAAATATTCTGGGTGATAAATCACAGAAGGCCGCATTAATCAAGGCAGCCTAAAGCTGGTGAGGTCAATTATGGATGTGTCACCCTAGGGAAATCGCCTGATCAAGGCTCCTCAAACCCCAGCATAAACATCCCTGTAAACCTCAAATTCTTGCCCAAAGACGATTGCACCTAATTTGGGGACTTAGAACGTTTTATCCTTAGGGTATTGAAAGCCTTCTGGCAGGGCTTTATCCAATATCCACAGTAATGAAGCCTTGTTCTGCGAGCTCTATTAATGGCGCGGTGATGGAGTGCCTCCACTACCAACTGGGAGCAGTCTGCACACATCACAAGCGAAAAGAAACAAAAACAGAAATGAAACTTGAGTCTTAGCTTCTCCTATTCTCATATATTGTAGTTTTTCACCACCAATAAATGGGTGCAAGCGAGAGCTGTATCTCCCCATTAATATAAGTGCCTATACTTACTTTAGTTGATTGTTTTAAATGTTTAACTTTTAGATCACTATCCCAAAAAGTATGAGCAAATGAATATATTTAAGTCTAAAATGTGAAGAATTAAGCAATTATTGTTGAATTTTTTTTAGATTATGCATCTCACTGGTAATTGATACAGATGTTAGCTATGATATTACCATCCTTAAAATATTTTCTTATTTTTCCTAGATCAAAAAAATTAGGGAAATCCATGTGGGTGTTGAAATATTCATAGCTCCTGAGTCCTGATGGCTCATGCCTATAATCTCAGCACTTTAGGAGATCAAAGTGGGAGGATTGCTTGAGGTCAGGAGTTCGAGATCAGTACAGGCAACATAGCCAGACTCTGTTAAAAAAAAAAAAAAGAAAACAAAAAACCAAAACATTAGCTAGGCATGGTAGTACAGACTCAATCATAGTCTCAAGTATGGCGTGGCTGAGTCAGTGGGACCACTTAAGCCTTGAAGTTAGAGGTTACAATGAACTATGATTGACTCACTGCACTCCAGCCCGGGCAACAGAATGTGACCTGTTCTGAAAAAAAAGAAAATTAAATTAAAAAAAAAAAAAATATATATATATATATATGATATATATATATATATATATATATATATATATCAAGCATGGTAGCTCATGCCTGTAATCTGGGAAGCCAAAGCAGAAAGATTACTTGACCTCAGGAGTTCAATACCAGCCTGACCAACAGTGAGACTCTGTTTCTACTAAAAGGACAAAAATCAGGCCAGGTGTCGTGGCCTCACCTGTAGTTCCAGCTACTTGAGAGGCTCAAGCAGGATGATTGCTTGAGCTCAGGAGTTTGAGAGTGCAATGGGCTATGATGAGCCCACTGCACTCTAAGCTGGCAGCTGGTGTGGCAAGTGAGGCTCTATCTGAAATAAAAAACCAACTAACAATACTAATAATTTCAAGGGCTAGGTCAGTTTTCCTCTGCCAGAGCTTTCCTGCAGGTTACACTCTGCATTGTGTTTACCCTCCGAGATGAAAGCACACGTCCCCCACTCCTTCTCCCACGGTTTGTCTTGTCAGCACACAGCCGACCTCACCGTGCCGCCCGGCACTGTTTATTAGCACTTTATGTGGGCTTACCATCTTACCCCAGTTCCCGCTAATAACTGTTAAGTCCCTTTGGGACAAGAATTACCACAGTTTTGTGTTTTCATTGTTTTTATTCCATCTTACACTCAATTTACATTTGATAAGTAATTAAGTTTTCAAGAAAATTGGTGCCACTTTTGCTTTTGGATAATATGGAATACTAAATTAGAAGATGTCATATTTCCAGAAAGAGTTGCCAGTGTAGGAGAAAAAGATTTCTGTCTGAACTAGGTTTATGCTGAGACCCCCATGACAAAAAGATGAATAGGAGAAAAACATCTACATAATATTTTTCTGTAGAAGATTATTTTTAATAGAAGTTTTATGTGAGTGACATGGGAGACGTCAGAAATGAAGACCCAGAGAAACCTGGAAAAAGAGCCTTGTTACGCTCAGGTTTGGTGCAGAGGAGACCGTCATGCAAAGTGGAACTGGATGGAAGAGAGCATGACCTCATAGTGACATACTCGGGTGACATGGCGGGGCCTGTTTGTTCAGATTCTTGGCCTTTCCATGGACATTCCTCCTTTCTGGGTTTAGGAGAAGACACCTGTCACACAAGGGTCTTCCAGGGAGCTAGGTTGATGGCCTGTTTCAGGGGAGAAGGGTGAGAGGAAGCTGAGAGGGGCCTTCCTGCTTCTGTTGTTTCCTCAATACCAAGGTGTCACATTTGGAGTAGCATTTTTTTTTTTTTGCATGCCATCACCAATATGTTTATAAATTTAGTTTATAACAAAATCAACATTTCGTACTTAATCTGGCAGGGGAGATACCATGATCACAAAAGTGGATTTCCCAGGGCAAGGCTTATCCGTTGCCCTCTGGTGTGCTGACCTCTGCGAACGTCCCAAATGTGAGACTGCATAATTTGTGGGAGTGGGGGGACGGTTTTCACACTCTCCCCTGTTATGAAAAATAGCAAAAAAAAAAAAAAAAAAATCAACTTTTCAGTTCAGCAGGAAAGATGATATATTTAATAAATAAAGGCAGCAAGTTGTTCTTCATCTAGAAAAATTATTTCCTGTCCTATACTTTTTTTAAATGTCAGATTAAACTAAAAATCTAAATATAAAAGGTAAGGCAACAATAATCTTGGAGTATTAGGTAGGTTTAATATTGAACACAAGGAGCAGGAGAATCTTTTTTCCAAGTCAGAAGTGACAGAAATTTAAAAAAGGAAAGACAGATTTATTTGACAGAATTTAAATCCTCTGCTGGATGTCCCCCAAGTTTCAAATAAATGATCGGGTTTTGTGGAAAAAAAAAACCTTTATATATCTTTATTAAACAAAAGGCTGCTACCTGAAAAAAATTATAGAATAAGAAATGTATAGAATTTATAAAATTCTTATTCAAAATTTATAGAATAAGAAAATTATTCCATAGAAATTCAGCAAAAACTAAATCCATATGTCCAAAAACCTTGCGAAAACCTTAATAAATAAGTAGCAGGGAAATTTAAATTAAAGTAACAGTGGCATATCACCTTATTCTCGTCAACATGGCAGAATTTAAGAAAACTATTGCTACCAGAAATATGCAAAGAAGAAGGTAATTTTATGCATTTCAGCTAGTAATATGAATAGTTAATGCTTTCTTTGAAAACAATCTTACAATGGCTGTAAAAATCAAGATTGAATATGCTCCCTCCCAGGAGTTACACTGTTGGGAATCTATTTCATAGAAACAAAAATGAAAATACCAGTAATAAAATTATATACACATGGATGCTTGTCGCTAAATGGGTATATAGTGCAAAAATAATAAAAATAACAAATCAGAGTATACACTAGTGGACTTGGAGGGTTTATCCTGTGCACTGTTAAGTGAGAATAAAGTGTGGGATAAAGAAAAGAAAGTGTGATTTGATTCAATATTTATAAAAGAAGGACATACCTCCCTATATTTGCAGGTATTATAATCACAGGTATGAATATTCATAGGTACGTGTGTGTTTTATGTAACTATATGAACATGAAAAAATTGTAAAAGGATATGTCCTAGGCTATTTACCTGGGACGTTGTTCACAGGACATTGTTCACGGGACGTTGTTCATCGGGCAGAAGATAAGAAGAAAACAGAGAGGAGGTTCAAAAAAAGTTGTAACAGGGCAGCCCCAGTGGCTCAAAGGGGGGCACTGGTCCCATATACCGGAGGTGGTGGGTTCAAAACCAGCCCCAGACAAAAACTGCAAAAAAAATAAAAAGTTGTAACTAAAAAGCCAACGACAAACCTCCTAGTGTTGGAGAGTGAACATGGAGGAGGTGGTTAGGTGAAGGCGTGTGTCTGGTGGTGGCTGATGGGAAGGAGGATTCCATTTATATAATTGTGTAAAATTATGTACACGTGCATATTTATAGATTTTTTTAATGCAATGAAATATAGTGAATCTGGTCATTCTATAAAATGTCTCAGCAGTGCCTTCATTATATCACCAGTGGTTTCATTAACTGGTCATTCTAGCTCATCATGCCATTCTTCTCCTGAATACGAATAAAGAAAAGCTAAGAGTTCAGCCTAATCATTTTTATTTTTTAATTTATGAAAGGTGAGGTGCCTTGAGCAGTAACCTCCTGGAGATAGCATTATACAGTGGAAATAATTTAGACTTCGAAGCCAAACTTACTGAGGCTCAAAACTCAGCCCACTCACTAATTAATTGTCTGACCTGGGATAAGGTGCTTAATAATAATTAATGAGGTATTAATAATGCTTAATAAGGCATTTCTTGCTTTCAGCATCTCCATCTGTAAAATGGGGAGAAGGAAACCTACCCTGAAGGACTTTGCTAGAGACAGTTATGTAACGTGCAGGAGCGGGACTCAGAAGGTTGCATATAAAATATATCAACATAAGCTACAGACCTGGACAGGTTGGGGGCCAGAAAAATCATGTCGTGCTGGATTTAATGGATATTTTCGATGTGGAAGCCATTTGAAAAATGATTATGCACAATTAGTTGCCTTCATTTCCTGTAACACCAAGGTGCAGTAAATCATCTCGGAATTGTCTGCGCAGAACTCAGGTTTGCCCAGTGGGATCTCTGCTCACCCTGGTTGGCTTGCCCAGTCTGTTCCGAGTTGTTTTTATATATTGTACAGATGGAACATGCTTTCAGATACACCAAGTTGTCCTCTACAAAGGAAGAATTTATGAAGTCCTGTGGTTTTCATTTCATGAAAAGTGGATGTAATTTCTTTTACATCATTCAGCTAAGATTATAGGTGCTTTTCCCTAATAGAATTTTCTTCTTATGTATTGGCCTCATTTTTAAGAAAATAGGTTTACTTGTACACTAAATCCATCCAGACAAACTGAAGGTCTAGCTCCGGAGGAGCCAGATAAATAAGATAGCACTGAATTTAGTGGATATTTTTAACATAGAAAGCCCTGTGGTCCATGATTATTCACAATTCGTTTTTGAAAGAAAACTTACGGATTGAATTAAGCTGCAAACTGGGAGAACTAACATTTGTAAACATTGAAAAAGATTACTACCAAGTTTAACTTTTCTGAACATTGGGATAAATTCAGCGGAGTCTTCACGTATATAGCGCATTTGATGTTAATTTATTCTAGTATATTTAAAATTTTTGTTGTAATTTATAATCCAGACACCTTTCATATGTTTCATTTTTCCATTTACAAAACAGGATTCACTTGTGAATTCCTTAGAACAATTTTAATAGTGATCTTCTAGGTTCTTTTAAATTACTCTATTAAAAATTATCAGATAATCCAGTACCTTTCTGTTCTTCTGATTATAATTTTCCTATGCCACTATGGCTCCTAATCTGTAAAAGCTCCTTCTTCATATTTTTCTAATAACCTTATATTGTTTCAAATATTTTTAAGCATCTCCTATAGAGCAACATTGACTGAGCCAATGAATCTGATAAGGCAAAATTTAAAACAAATACTTTCCATAAAAACTAACTGGGACAGTTCACAAAAATCTTTATTTCCTCTTCACTGTACCGTTTTGGTGATAAATTTGGTCTACTCTGAATGGCCCTATATGAGTAGAAAAGGCTGGTTAGCTCAGATTGCTACCTTCACCACATCTGAATTGCTTTCTTTATATAAAGGAACTCTTCTTTATTCCTGTACCATATTTCATTCTACATGTCAAGCCTTCTGTAAGGTATTTTTGGTTGTTTTTCAATGACTCTCTGGTTTCCTTTTAGAAAGAAGCTCTAACATTCAACTTTCAGAATAGGATCCATGTACTATTATTCTTATTTACATGATTTTCTTTATGTGATGTTTTTCACCTTATAAAATTACACTTCCTTATTATAACTGGGAAAACCACATACAGCAAAGACGTGATGAAAATGCCAATTATCACATCCCTTTTCTCGTGTTCTCATAAGATTACCAATCTGACTCTTCTACTTGTTCACACAAATGAACACAAACCCATAAATGGAAAAAAAAGGTAGTTTTTGGTTGGTTGGTTATTCTATTTTCAGAATAGTAGAATAATATACTCATATCCTTCCGGCTTTTGTTTTTTCTCACCTCATACACCGTAAATAACCCTACTTATCAGTAGATATTTATCTATGTTTTCCCTGTTTTGATGCCCACACGTTTTAACAGAAATATATACAAATACTGCCAGTTGGTTTAATATTTTTTGATAGCATTTCTTTAAAGCATTTTAAATATAACTTATAGATAGCATTTATGTCTTTAATTGGCAATTTCCTAACCTATCTTTCTCCCTTTAGCGTTTTACCCAGCTTTGTTAAGATACAATTGACAAATAAGATATACACGTAAGGTGTACAATGTGATACTTTGATATGTATGTGCTTTGAAAAATTATAACCATATTCATGCTAATTAGCATATATGTCATTTCCCATAGTTGTTTTTGTGTGTGTGGTGAGAATCCTTAAAATATGCTCTCTTAGCAAATTTTTAAGTACATTATGATATTAACCATAGTCACCAGGCTGTACACTTCTCTCTTAATCTTTAAACTGATCCTGTCACTTTTTTTGGTCACCACCTTTGGGAAATGATGGGCACACCTAATATTTGAACCATCATGCCAAAGATCCCTTATTTCTTTTCACAGTGTCTCATTGTCCAAATTCCCAGTTAATGTGAAATGCCAGATAGTAATTAAATCAGGCAAGAAGTGAAACCATGTCTCCCAGATTTTAATACGACTGGCCTATTACTCCTCAGATATTATAAGTGCTTGAAGGAAATCTCAGAGGTGAAACCCGAGTGAGCTACTAAGATACCAAGAAGTTCTGATAGCTTGAATCCCCACATACTTCTCAAGCTGCTTGACGTGGAGGTCATGGTCTATGTGATTTTTCCCCAAAGAATGTCATGCTCGTGAATTATACATAGGGTTGGCTCAGATCAGTGAAAGGATAACCTATGAGAATACTAAGTCTAAGAAAATGGTTTAACCTCACAAAATATTTATATTTTCTGTAGGTGTTTGGAACAATTTTTCCTCAAGTTTTGTCTCCCGCCTTCACATATGCTAAATCTAGGCACCTGCCATTGCCAGGGGTGCAGTGCTGGAGCAGTCAGCCCTCTTCAGCAGTTGCTTCAGCCAGGAGAGCCCTTGCCCATGGCCACGCCCTTTGCAGGTTTCCAGACCCAGCCTTTGCTGACACAGGGCAGCTTTAAAGGGTCATCTGATGTTCAGAACCTCCACAGGCTGGACAGAAGCTTCCTGCGAGATGGGCATTGCAACTAGAGTTCTCTAGCAGCCCAAGCCTGCTTCAATCCTGTCCTTCTATCTCAAAGTGCTAATATCCACACTAAACTCATCTCCCCAAACTGCCTCCTCCCTTGAACTTTTAAGAGAAACTTCTTTTATCTAGGTTGGAAATCTCACAATCATTTTCAAGCTTGCCGTTCCTTCACACCTTATGCCTGTCATTCAATACAGTTTACAAATTTATTCCTTCTCAAGGTCTCTCGCTGTTCTGCTTCCTCCTCTTCAGAGTTCATTGCTACATCTGACAGGTGTAATAGGAGGCTTCCCTTATCTCCAGCTCTGGCCTTTTCTTCTATTTTGCATTTTGCAGCCAAGTATTTTTCTTGAGTAAATTTCTAAGTGTATTGAACCTGATCAAAACCATCAGACATTCTGAGTGGTCATTTGGGATTTCCAGTTCTCCTTCCTCTGGGCATGTGGTAGGATTTCTCTTCCCTACTTTTGCAAATTTGGACCTGACCTTTAACTTGCTTTGGGGGAAGGAAATGCGGATGGAGTGGATGCCCCTCGTAGATGGCAGTCTGTAGGAAACTTAGACCATTGGTGCTATTTAACAAAGTACCACAGACCAGGTATTTAATTACAATGCAGAAATTTATTTCTCACAGTTCTAGAAGCTGGAAAGTCCACAGCCTGTTAGGTGTGTGGGGAGAGCCTTTCTACTGTGTCCTTGCATGGCAGGAGAGCTAAACTCTGTGTCCTTATGCAGGGAAACCAGACGGGCAAAGGAGAATGGACTAACCCATCTCAATCCCTTTTATAGGACACCAATCCCTTCATGAAAGCCGAGGCCTCATGGTCTGATCACCTCCTGAAAGGGCCTTACCTTTAAACTGTCATACTGATGATTACATTGAATTTTGGAAAACACAAGAATATTCAAACCGTAGCAGAGCCTGTGTGTGCGTATCTTTTCCCTGCCCCCCTTCCATGGTGACATTTTGGATGGTGATGTTCAGACTATATCCCCGGATCCCACAAACATGAAGCCACGCCCTCACCCACCTGAGATGAACATATAGCAGGAACCAGAGGCAGAGTTTTTCTTCTGTCTTGAAGCATTAAGACTTCTGTTCTGAATCTCATCATAACCTTTTAGTCTCTTCTGTGTGATACAGGTTCCTACAGCAATCAGGATAAAATGAAATATCTTAAAATCCTCCACCTGGTCCTAACCCAACGTCCCAAGCCTGTCTTCCACTCTTTTTTTCAAATGGACCCCAGCTCTGACTCATCTGATCTCTTTGTTATTTCTCTCAATGAATTGTACCAGGGATATTTTTGATCATGTTCTTCTACTGCTTAGAATTTGCAACTCCATTTTTTTCCCATTTAAATTATTTGTTGCCTCCTAGGCAAGCTTAATTCGGATTTTCCATGAATCCTTACCTGACCACCCTAAGGCCCTGAGATTTTGAAGTCATGTAACCTTGTGAAATTGTGTGCTATCATGTGAACTATCCACATTACTCAATGCCTGTCTATAAGTGAGGATAGAAAAGGATTCCTCCTGCCCCTGCCCCTCAGAAAACAGCATTACTATAATCTCAAATAGGGTTTCAAAATTATCTGAACCTCTGTTTCCACTATTCACCAGGAAATGAGGTCCACATTCTTCTATCTCAGACTGCCAGTAAATGACCACCATATAAATTCATCATATCCATAAAGCTAGCTAAATAAGGCATGATTATTATGATATAGAAGATACATTTTAATATTTATGCAAAGCTCTTATACTGTTTATTTAATATTATTGTAGCTCTTAATATTATGCTAAATAAACTACACCTTTATTAATATTATTAATATATTAGGCAGAAAATTGTTTTTCTGGAGAATAACAAGCTCGTTTCTTACTTTCATTTCTGTTAAAAGTTTTTTATAGTCTTAGCCTCTTAATAATTTTGCACCCCATCTTTATAGGCAGTAATATTGATTTTTATTTTCTATGTGTTGGCAAAATTTTAGGTGATCTTATTGCATTTCTTTTTTCTTTTGTTTCACTTATAACCTTATAGTATTTGAAGTTAAAAAATTTAGTTATACAATTTCAATCAACCTTAACTGAAACTACAAAGATCCATCATGGTCACGTTCCACTGATAAAATAAAAAGTTTGTAAAATCTTACATGCTAAACAATACTTTTTGAATTAGTTTAGTTTTTGAATATATGTATATGTGTGTGACTGTATATATATATATATATATATATATATATATGTACATGCACACACATATGTGCATATATACAAGTATACACACACACACACACAAAGTCAGACAATTAAGATTGTGAACTCATTCCAGAAAAAATGCTCCATACCTCATTTCTGAATATCACTATGGTCATATTCAAAGTACTCCCCTCGGGAAGCGATGCACTGATGCCCGTGCCTAGTACACCCTTCAAAGAAATTTTGGAACTCTTTTCTGGAATGACCATCAGAGCTGTCGTTGTTCTTGTGTGTGTGTGTGGAGAGAGAGAGAGAAAGAGAGAGAGGTTGAGAGAGGCAGAGAAAGAGTGCACAATAACTTCTATTTCCTGCTGTAATTCCTGTACCATATTAACGACTGTTCATGTTAAAGAAAGGATTTAGACATTTTATTCTCTGATATTGTTAGTTTCATTCTTAACTTTCTTTACATTGCTAAAAGTGGTTTGTTTTAGAGTATTCTAGTTTTTATTTAACAACCATTTATTGAGCACCTATTAAGTGCCAAGTCGCTAGGGATATAAGTATGAATAAAGTATAGTCTTTAGCTTCCAACTACTCATAAGATAATGAGATCAGGGAAGGAAGAAATGTTAGTCTTTGTTAAAATCATCATGTGACTTCTGGAGTTTATTACAGACTTAGGAAATTTTATCTAAGTTACCTCTATGAAAAGGCAGAATTTTTTAACCTTTGTCCATTGTGGACAATTGTAACATAGTAGAAATAGTCCTGACCTTGGAACAACTAGATCGGGATTAGCAATCCGACTTAGCTGCGCCCTAACCTATTGCAATGCCATGGAACTCTCTATTTGTCCCTCCTAAAAGTGATGTTATATTTATTTTATAGGCTACATAGGGGATTGGAAATTAAAAGCTATGAAAACAGAATGTATTTTTTATAATGAAGTTTCTGTTAATCTCCATACTAAGTTTTGCTTCTGTCTTAAATTTTGGGGAAGAATAGTCACCCTAGGACAATTTCACTGCCTGAATTTTGTAGCTGAAATTCATCTCCTCCCTCTCCTGTTAGTCCTCGCTCTTTCCTTTCTCCTTCTTGCTCTTCCTTTTCTTCTTTTCTTTGTCACCATCATCCTAGTTAGGTGTTTTTCATGCTTTCTGTATACCATGCAGTGGGTTAGGCTATATATTTAGATCAGTATTTCTTCATCTTAGATAAACATTAAAATCACATGTGTAGCTTTTTGAAAAAATAAATGGCCAGGCTGAACTACAGCCCAATTACCTCCAAAATCTCTGGGGAAGGGACCCAGTCATCAGTACTTGCTAAAGTTTCCCAGGGGATTCTAATTAGGTTTAGAACAATGGTTATGATTAATTATCTAATTAAATATTTATAAAACCCTACAAGTAGCTATGTTCATATTAATTTTGTACAGAGGAAACTTAGGCTCAGCAAAATCAAAGATGTTATTTAATGTCACATTCTTAGAAAGTGGCAGAGCTCGGATTCAAACTCAGTTCTCTCTGGTATTAGAGTCCGTGTTCTAGCTCCTATGCTCTGTAATATAATGTCTCTTTTGTGTACATTCCAAAATGAAAAAAGCTAAGAGAAGAGGATTCTGAGTTCAGCTTAGCCTCTCATTTTTAGGACTTTCTTAATGTGGTATGGGTTTTTGTGCATAAGGTATAATATTTTAAATTAATTTAAGGGTTATAAAAGTTCAGGCATAAAAATGTTCCCATTCCAGACAACAAGGCAGGAAGCTTCAATTATTGAACATAATTATTCAATATGATATATAAAAATGTGGGCAGAGGAGGAAAATGAAATATAGGTTTAGTAATTTCTTTTATTGTTAAAATTTCAGATTAATATGAAGGTACAGATGATCAGGTTACATTGTTTGCATTTGTTAGGTAAAGTCCAAGTTGTGATTGGGCCCTTCACCCGGGGGATGTGCTGTGTCCCTCACATTGTGCACAGTGGGTGAGGGTGCACCCATCTCCCTCCCTCCTCTCTTCTCTCTGTTCCTCTCTGCCAAATTTAATTCTGTTTTTCTTTCATATGAGTGTATAGTTGTTTATCTATTGGTTTGATATTAGTATTGTATACATTATATACTTGGTTTTCCATTGCAGTGATACTTCACTAAGAAGAATGTTCTTTAACTCTATCCAGGTTAACACAAATGATGTAAAGTCTCCATCTTTTTATGGCTGAATAGTATTCCATGGTCTACATATATCACAATTTATTAATCCATTCATGAGTTGATAGGCACTTGGGTTGATTCCACATCTTGGTGATTGTGAATTGAGCTGTGATGAACATTCTAGTGCAAATATCCCTATAGTGCAATGACTTTATTTCTTCTGAGTAGATACCTAGAGATGGAATTGCAGGACCAAATGGAAGGTTTACTCTTAGCTCTTTGAGCATTCTCTGTATTTCTTTCCGTAGAGGCTGGATTAATTTGCAATTGCACTAGCAGTGTAAAAAGAGTTACCTTCTCTCCACATCCATGCCAGCATCTGCAGCTTTGGGTCTTTGTGGTATGGACTATTCTCACTGGGTTAGGTGGTATCTCAGGGTGGCTTTGATTTTCATTTCTCTGATGATCAGGGATGATGAGCATTTTTTCATGCATTTGTTGGTCATTGGTCTGTCTTCTTCAGAGAAGCTTTTTTTTTTTCTTTTCTCTGGCCCACTTACAAATGGGATTGTTTGCTCTTTTCTGGTTGAGTTTTCTTTAGATTCTAACTATCAGCCCTTTGTCAGATTTGCAGCATGCAAATATCTTCTCCCATGCTGAAGGTTCTCTGTTAGCTTTAGTTGTTGCACCTTTAGCTGTGCAGTAGCTGTTTAGCTTGGTCATGTCCCATTTATTTATTTTTGGTCTTGCTTCAGTGGCCAAAGGGGTCTTCTTTATATCTTAGCAATAGAGTGATTTAATTCTAAGCAAAAAAGAAATTCTTGAAGAATCACATGCTGTATATCATCTTTATTAAGGTACAAATAATTTAAAATTATTCTTGATATACTCAGTAAATACATATAAGTGATAAAAATATACAAGAGAGCAAAGTATACATAATAGAATAAGTATATATTAATGTTTATAACCTTCAGAAGCAGTAATATTATCTAAAAAGGAAAGTGAGGGAATGATGGATGAGATTGGGGATGACTGCTGTCCAGTTTGAGGTAATAGATTGGTGGTGAGGGTTCTGTACAATTAGATGTAGATTTTTCGGTCATAAATTTTAGAGATTGTAGTTTTCAAGGCAATTATTATGATACTGAAATTAATAAATGTGTGAAAGAATGCAAGCAGGACATTCGTAGATTAATTAAGCATCCTGCATAACCCATTTTTGTGTGCCTGCAGTCTAAGAAAAAAAATTAATCCAAAAGAAACAAGTATCTCTAGACCATACAAAGAACAAGAGAGTATATGTAATTTGTCACCTACCTCAGCTTAGACTTACTTTCTTTTTATGGATATTAGGCAATTTAATTTGTTTTGAGACAATGAGACCTCAGCCCATTATCCCACTGTACACAGCAATCTTGTCTTCTACTTTATGCCATTTTTTGGATCATGAAATATGCCCATTGTAACTGTGCCTCAAAACTAAAACCCAGTTTCACCCTTATGGTTTTCCAGAGGTGAACACCACATGGTCTTGACACACCTCCCCCTGACCAGGCATCCCTGAGCTGCCTATAGTTCTCCTGCCTTCCTGGCTGGATTCTATTTCAAACTCTGACTGACATGCTATGCTCCCTCCACCTCCACTTGCCTGACTAAGTCCTCTGTCTCCTGTCATTTCCAACTTAGATGTCACCTGGGAAACCTTCCACAATCTCCCTACCACCCACTCTTGCCTGGGCTAAATTTATCTCTCTGTGCTCTGATGTTTCCGCATATTGCAGTATCTAGAAGCTTAAATATTTGCCAGTGTTTTTCCTAATTAGACTGTGAGCTTCTGGAGAACAAAAATCTATGCTTCATTTATTTTTGTACATCTATAATCTGACTCTATATCAGCTATCTGTTTTTTTTCCCATTTTCAGTGCATTTCTTGATGTGCAACTTATAAATCAAGCAGAAGAAAACACCCTGCTTCTCATACTTTTGTGCTAGTACATGTTACAATTAAAACAAATATTCACCGTTATATTTATTGGATGAATGTTAGGTAAGTGTTGCAAATAATTTATGCTTTAGCAGCTAACTGCCAAATCCCACCTTAGGGAGAGACACACATGTTATAGCTATGGCTACTATTTTAATTGATATCAAGGCTACTATTTTAATTAATATCAAGGCTACCCATATCACTGCTAAAAATTTTCCATTCAGATATATGAATACTTAAAGATGGGGTGTACTTGAAGGAAAACATTTCTTCATGGAATTATGTCAACCCATTGGTCACATGTAGATATTTAAATGGACACTTTTTGCCTCTGTTTTCTTTCTTTCTTTCTTTCTTTCTTTCTTTCTTTCTTTCTTTCTTTCTTTCTTTCTTTCTTTCTTTCTTTCTTTCTTTCTTTTGTCACTTCTGTTTTTTTAGCTGGCTAGGGCCAAATTCAAAGCTGCCACCTTTAGTATGTGGGACTGGCACCCTACTCCCTGAGCCATAGGTGCCATCCTTTGCCTCTGTTTTTAAGGGGTTGGGTTTTGCTTTATATTTTTGTAACCATGCATCAGAATGTGTCAAGATATTAATTAGAAACAAAATGCATCCTATTGCCTATTTGTCCTATATTATTTATTTATTTATTTATTTAGACAGAGTTTCACTTTGTCAACCTCAGTAGAGTGTATGGTGTCATAGCTCATGGCAATCTCAAATGCCTGGGCTCAAGTAATTATCTTGTCTCAGCCTCTTGAGTAGCTGGGGATATAGGCACCCACCACAATGCTCAGCTATTTTTTTTAGAGATGAGGGTCTCACTGTAGCTCTGGCTGGTCTCGAACTCCTGAGCTGAAGTAATTCATCTGCCTTGGCCTCCTAGAGCTGGGATTACAAGTGTCTTATGATTTTAATAAGCTAAAAAAAAAAAAAGTCAAAATCCCCAGAAAGAGTAACTACCCTGTAAGAGGTGGTGGTGTTGGGGCTATGTCCTGCATTAACACATGATGGAAAATCTACATGACTTAAAAAACAAAAATCAATCCTATTTTTCTTCATTCTCTCAAGATATGTGTTATTTATTCTCTGCTAAAAAATACATCTTGGAGAGATAGTGTGGTTACTAGAAAGGGAAGGGGATTTAAATTGAGACCAAAAGCGGTTCAAATCCTGGCACCTGCCTGTCTCTTGGATTAGTTACTTGTCTTTTGTAAGCCTCAATTTCCCTATCTGTCAAATGGAGAGAAAGCCCCATGGCAGTGAGGGCTGCAGACAGTGCCCTCAGCACACGGGGGTGGAGTACTATGTGCTCAGGGCTCAGGGGCCATTATTATGAGATATGACAGGAAGAGAAGGCCAGTCACCTTAAGACTTTGCATCCTTCATTTTTGGATGGGCTTTGGTTTTTAGATCTACATGTACAACCCATCTTGTAATGAGTGTTTGTAAGAGTTAATGAAGCTTTTTGTGAACCAGTACTACCAGATAGAGAACATAGCCTTGTGTGACCTGAGTGCTTTCTGATGTCCTCTGAGTAGTGGTTGGGGTTTATAACGGCTCTGAGTGTAAGCAGGCTGGTCAGTTAGTATGAAAGGAACGTAACCGGTAGAAACAAAGCAGTTTGGAGGGATACCTGTTTCTTCATATCTCCAATGTGTAGGTTGCCAAGTGAAAGAAAACGTGTTCGTTTTATTCAGAATTGGGTCCCAAAACACTGTAAACAATGAACCATTTTAGATTTAATCTACATTTTTTGTGTGTGCTGCTTTAGAGATCTGTCTTTATGGCTGCGGCTGGAAGTGAAACTTCTGATCGTGCTCCCTGGGCTTGTGCTACAGACAGTGCCAGGAAACAAGCCCGAGGCTGGTGCGTGTGCCTCGCCCTCGGCCGGGAGCAGCGTCTGTGTCTTTGTGCCGATTTGTAATTCTTTCTCCAGGGGAAAAATTTCAAGCCCAAAATAACCTTTTAGGTTTTGTTTAGCTCCTATCTAGTCACTTCAAATACATAGGTGTTTTTTTCCTTTTCAAAAAAACTTTCTTCCTGCTTCTGAATGAGGATTTAGTTAAATGCCTGTTTAAGAATTGATGAGTAATTTAAAGGATTTAGGAGAACATTCTGGGCCATTATATGCAGATACATGCCATGCCTGGCTCCCTATGTCATTAACCTGGCAGTCATTTCACGCATGACTCCCCATCTTATTAAGCTAGCAGTATGGAATATTTGATTTACTAAACTGGTATGAACTACTTAGTGTGCTAATATAAGAATATAACTTCCAAATTTCTTTGGAATAGCTATCTTCAAAACAGATTCTTGAAGACGATAACATTATTTTGACAGCTGTGCTCAGTTTCGAAAAGTCTATTTTAGGGAGCGTCTGACAACTGGTGGAAATGTACCTGTGTGATTTGAATGAACCATGCGATAGTTGAAAATGAAAACCACCACAGCAATAACAGCCCTTACAGTTCTGTACCCAGGCATGCCGCAACACAGGTAAATAAATTTGGTAGAAGCGTTTGCTCCTAGACAAGATGCATAACAGTATGTGGTGGCTGAGAGTCTAACACTGGGCTCCCAGTTACCACGATGCTCTAAAACTCTTTCTATAGCCAAGGCCCCCTGGCTTTCCCTGGCTTTTGTTGCCATAGCAGCATTCATTGGCCATGGGATTTACAGAAAAAAAAAAAATAAAGATGGGAGAAGAGGGCTGCATAATTGTAAAGTTGGTGCAGTGCCAAATGTAGCAGGAATTATAAATTCAGGAAGCTGGATCCTTCCGTTAGTGTCCATTTCAGCTGGCATCTAATGTCACCCACATAATCACAAACCACTCTGTCATCATTCAGACCAGCTGCACGAAATGAGACAAAGGAAATTTAGCTGCGATGGAAGGAATGGTAATTTAAAAGGCTTTTAAATGATGTTTTCTATGTTCTTCAATCAACAATATTTTTAAACCTTTAATTTTTTTTTCCTGCAATAAATTTCCTCCTTGTGCTGGCTTGACAGATGATGTATTAGCACCAAGTTGGCCAAAAAAGTGTCAGTGACTAGAAGGGAGGTCAAACAGATATATCCAAAAGGAGTTAAAAGGAAATATTTATAGTAATTTTCATTTCTGCTAGACTTTTTGCATTTAAATTATGTCGGTACATTTCCCTTCACTCTTTGACTAAGGTATAATTTTCACCCAGAATGTTCACCGTTTATCAGATATGTTCTTCCATAAATACTTCCAGGGTTCTGATATTATGTTCATCCTTTCTTCAGTCGTGACACGTATTTCAGAGTTCACAGGCAGGGGGAAAAAATGTTCATGGAGGAAGAAAACCAAGTGAATAACCCGGGGAAGTTGGTGAACTGTGACATGTGCTGGGCTCATGTGGGCCATGAATATGTAAGGGGGGCTGGCTAAGCCAGGAGGGGGAGGGGAGAACATGGCAGGTGGGGAACTGGTCGGAGCAAAAGGGAGAAAGACAATGTGTTTGTTTGCAGCAATTCCAGGGTTTTGGTTGGAATAGACAAATGGATGAAGTAATCTGTTAAAACGGGAATTGTTTGTTTGTAGATGGTTGGAAACGGAGAAGTCTGCTTTAAGAGAACCATTAATGTTTGGCTGAGCCTTAGTTTAAAAAATTTCCTTTATGAACTCTTTAGCCCAAATTGTAAATATGCCTATGCATATGGATAGACAATCAATAGATAATGAGGTGACAAAATAAAGTAGCAATCCCAGACGTCAACTTGCCATCTTCTTCAAAAATTGGTAAACCACAGGCATGGCTTTACTAATGAGGGGGGAGAGAAGAAATTTTAATTCTCAGTTAGGGGAGAATTTGATTATCTAGGTGGAAAATAAATTAAAAGAAGAATCATATGTCACACAATAGAAAAACAAAATTAAAATTTGAATGAAATAACTAAAAAATCTTTAAGAAAAACATAGGTGACTCTATAGATTTCAAGGTGGTAAGGATTTTAAACAAGATTTGAAAGTACAAATTTTATGGGACAATGTGTTGGTTTTACAATAGACAACATAACATAGTGAGAAGACAAGTTAAAGCCTGGGAGAAGATATTTTCAGTGTGATTACTGACAGAGGAATGTTTTTCAGAATAAATGAAGCACTCTAATAAATTCATAAAAAATTGTCCAACTCAGATAAAAATAGATAAACAGCTGGGTGTGGTAGAGGGCACCTGCAGTCCTACCCACTGTGGAGGCTGAGGCAAGAGGATCACTTGAGCCCAGCAGTTTGATCACACCTGTAATCCTAGAACTCTTGGAAGTTGAGATAGGCAAGGGTATTGCTTGAGCTCAGGAGTTCAAGCTCAGCCTGAGCAAGAGTGAGGCCCCCTCTCTAAAAATAGCCAGGTATTGTGGCAGGCACCTGTGGTTCTACCCATGGGGGAGGTTGAGGCAGGAGGATCACTTGAGCCCAGGAGTTAGAGGTTTCTCTGAGCTATGACACCATGGCACACTACTGAGGGTGACAAAGTGAGACTGTCTCAAAAAAAAAAAAGAAAAACAAAAACAAAAACTAAACAATATGAATGTGTCACTCACAGAAAAGGAATCCTGAATGTAGAGGATGCCAAGAGATAGACGACCTCTAAGCAAGATGATTTACAGCTGAGGGGTGGCCTATCGGGTGATTTGTCCACAGGAGCTCCTTATGGAAAAGGAGCCCGTGCCCTCAGCATCTTGTCATTGTTAATTACTCCCCTCACCTGTATCATTCTCTTTCAATAAAAGGCTGGTGCGGAGGTTGCCTGTGGCTACCCGGAAAGTAAGGGCTAGCCCGCCTTCCACAAGCTTGTACTTCTAATCCGCCTCTTGCCTGGTTCCTTCCTGTGCTAACCGAGACCAGGGCCACAGGAGCCCGACAGGTCACGACACCTGAACTACAAACAAACATGTCAAGATGCTCAAGCTCTAGTAGGAAAATGCAAAGGAGAGAAAAGCAATCAGCCACTTGACGAATAGAAGATTGGCAAAAATTTAAAATCTGACAATGCCTTGTTATTGGTGTATATTTGGGAGAGCAATGCTGATGGGAGTTTAAAATATTATCAGGGCTCTGGAAAATAATTTGGCAAGGTAAAGTATTTTACAATGTGCCTCTATAGCCCTGAAATTCTAAATCTAAGGGTAGATATGTGCACAGAAAATATTGCAGCATTAGTTAAATTGGAACCCAATTATTCCTATGATAGGAATATGAATAAAAGAGATAAATATTTTAAACTAAATAAATCAAGGGAAAGAGTGAGTGAGAAGAGTCAGTTTGAGTGTCAGACATAAAATATGATACCATGTATAACACCATAAATATGTTAATATAAAAGAGGCTATTTATGGATAAATGGTGCCATAGTAAACCATTACATCTTGGATAAGAGGTATATACACTCCTGATAAAGGAAAACAGACAAAGAGTTAAAGAGAGGAGAACAACAACAACAACAAAGCATATGAACTCAAGCTGTAATACTTTTGCACCTTGAAAGTGGTGCTGCTGAAAAAATACCAGACACTCAGTCCGATTAAAATTTGACACAGCTAATGCATACCTTCTGGGAGAAATGAGAGGGTGCATTAGCCAGAGCAAGGAAATTGCAAGGACAGGCTGTATCAGCTTAGAAGAATGGGAACTTTTTATGATATATCGACCCAGAGCAACCACCTTTTCCAATTTATGCAAAGTCATTTTACGTGCCTGTGGTCACCTTTAGGAGGTGGAATACAAAATGGATCCATGTCGCTAGAACTGTTTTTGCTTGGGTGTAGTAAGGAAGGAGCTGCAATCTTAGACGTGGTGGGGAGGATGGTTAGAGAGGAAATGGAAAGATGTTAATGAACACCACCAACATGTTATATCTTAATTTATAAATTTACTGTTAGCCTTCTTTTAGGATGTAATTTATGAAAGTAGTCATTGGCTTGGTTTAATGTTTTGTCTCCAATAAATAAAACAATGACTGACCCATAATAGGTAATTGATAATGTCACTTGAATAAAAAAATGAGTGAGTCATCTAGTCATCAAGCATACCCTTAGCATTCATTAACTTGATGCAGTTTAGCATAGAGGTTATAAATTCAGTCTCTGAAACTTGACTGCCTTGGTTTAAATTCTTCCCTATCATTTTCTAAAAATGACTTTGGGTAAATTTTCTAATTTTTTTTGTCCTCAGTTTCTTCATTTTCAACTATGCATTTCATAATAGTATCTTCCTCAGAGGGAAAAAGAGAGCAGGGGATGGAGGAGAGCCCAGCTTAGATAACTTGTTTAGGAAACATTAGAACAGAGACGGATACAGAGAAAGAATGATTCTAGTGAAGATCTGGAAGAACGTTCAGGTCAGGCGAGCTATCAATGTGAATGAGGGCTCTGAATGTCAGTGAAGAATCAGAGTCTGGAGTGGTGTGGACACCAGGGAGACCTGGGGGAGTTGAGTCCAGGGATGGTTGAGATGTGAGAGGCAAGAAAAAGGCAAGGTCAAGCGGGTGACCAACCACTCACTGTGTCTTCTCTCAATGTGTATTATTAGTATGTTACAGGGTAGGACACAGTACTATATATTATCACAAAAATTTTCTTCTGGGAGCTATGTATGGTTTGGATTTAAGCAGAAATATTTTGGAGGGGATGGGGGTGCAGTAGTCAAGGAAAAGGTAACCCAAGTCTCACCGGAACTATAATTGACAATGGAAAAAGCAACTGAACTCTCTTCCTTTCTCCCACCTCCTCTTCTACCCCCACCCCTCCCATATTTCTGTGTCTCTATTATATGGTTTATCTTTCGAATTCCTGGAAGGGCATAAAGCTTCCTGCCATAGACCATTCATCATCCCTTGATGTTCCCCTTTCCATTATTTTTTCAGCTCATTTCCTCCCAGCTACTGCTTGGGATTTCCTGGACTAAGTTTGGCATTACCTACAGTGTTATAAGGTACAAGGCAACTTTATTCCTTCTCAGCAGCATTCATCACAATTGTAAGTAATTATCAGATGATAACCCCCTCCTTTCCCTAACATACTGAGATCTTTAATCATAGGGATCATGTAGGTCTTGGTCTTAGGGATCAGGTCCTAAGCTTGTTATACCTATGAAACTTTAAGGAAAGTATATAAAATAAGCAGAATAAGATTTCTTATTTATGTTCTCCAATGCATATATCATTCTAGTTGAAGGGGGAAAATGATAATTGCATTTGGAGTTTTAAATAGTCAATAAAATTTCAAAAAGTTTTAAAAGCCAAATGCTTTGTACTGGGGTCATTTGATGGTGATAGGTCTACACGAAACCTCAACGATTATCAGATTGACTCATAAAGGACTGTAGATAATGTAATATTTTATGAAAAAGTTTAGAAAGTCTCTGCACAATGCCCCCAATAATGCTATTTATAAGCCCTACGCCATGGAAAAGCTAGATATTTAAAAATAGGTTTTTAATGGAAAGCAAGGTCGTTGTAGTAAAGCGTTGCTTTATTTTGAACATTCTAAATTTGTGAAAAAACTTTAAATTTCTGCATTTAGTAACCTCATATAATTAACTTAGTCTTTTAAAATATGGATTAATCTATTATGACATTTATATGAATCCTGTTTGATTTCTTCAATCTCAGTACTGAAAATGTTAAAATAGTTCTAATCCCTTTTGTCGAAACAAATTCTCCTTCCCTTTACTGTTTGGCATATGAGAGCTCGTTGGAAACGTTCATTAATCTAGCCGTTTGTGATTTTAATTTCCAGATGGAATGATTAGCATTTCTGAGATTTTTATAGTCAAACCACAAACATAAACCCTTTTCAGGGGTCACTGGAGGCAAATAACGTAGAACTAATATTTTGCTAAGTTAACTACTGTGCTCTCTATGTAACTCATTTTTAAAACAGTCACTCTGACACTATATTATTATTTTTAGGATTTTAATTTTAACGTGAACTGCCTTATTTTCACTAATAGCATGGATGTGGTATATCTTAAAGAGTTTTCTTATTTAAGTTTTTATGGATTTGACTCATGTTATTTATTTTTTATTTCCTGTAAATTGATTATATGAAAATACTGGATACTATTGAGAGGGGTTCACTGGTGCAATCTTCAATTCAAATAATCATATTACTTTGTTAATTACTTTATTCCCTTATTTCCAGAAAGTAGTTTGAGGAAACATAAAATTCGCCTACTCTCATTAACATAAGAAATATTTAATATATTAAAACAGTGTTAGTTAGAGAAGAGCAATAAGGGTGACTATAATACAAGAATATTCCCATTGCGTTCAGGGAATGCAATCATAGAAATAGAAGCAGTTATTAAATTAATCCTTTATGGGTCCTTATTACAAAGTCCAGATGGAAACGATTTTCCCTTACAATCACAAAGTCATGACTTGCTTTGCTTAATCCTTGATGGATTCTCTGATGTATATAGTACTCTCTAGAAAGTCAAAGAAATTCCACTGATTTCAGTTAAAATGGAAAATATGTCATTGAATTTGCATATGATATCAATGTGTGGTTTAAAAATAATAACTGAAAACTAACTAAATAAATATCCACATGTGTCACCCACCTAAAGAAAGAAGTGAAGCCTCCAACGAGCCCCTTTCCATCACATCCTCCTCCCTCCCACTCACATGAAGCAGCAGTTTGTATTTTGTATATACAATCATAATCATCTGATTTTCCTTAGAGTGTAGCCATATATACTGTGAATATACTCCTAAAGTAGACATGGTTTAGTTTTTCACTTTTTGAACATTTTTATTGGATCATACTTAATTTCTTTTCTGTGACTTACTTTCCTCACAGATAGTGATATATGTAGGTGGGGAGTACTGCGTTCTATTGTATGAATTTATTACCATTCATTTATCTATTCAGATTTCTGATTTTTTTTTTTTTGCTGCTCTGAATAATGTTGCTTATATGTTTGAACGTATCTTGATGTTGATGCACAATTTCTATAGGATGAGGACTGGAGAATAGAATTGCGGAGTCATAGACATGTGCCAGTGAAACTTTCAAAGTGATGAGAAGTTTTTTTATTTTTATTTTTCATGTATACATTAATGCATTTATGGGGTACAATGTGCTGATTTCATATAGAATTAGGAATGCTTACATCACACTGGTTAAATAGTGTATACATCATCTTGTTTACTTAATTATTCTATTAAGATATTTATGCTCTATAGATATTTATGCTCTAAGATATTTATGCTCTAATAGATTGGACATGTACCCTTGCATTATGCACCATAGGTGTGATCCCACCATTCATCCTCCCTTGATATGACCTCCCTCCTCCCCTCCCATCCCCTTCATCCCAGGCCATAGTTGTGATCTTTTCTTCATATGAAAGTGTGAGTGATTGTAAATTGGTTTCATAATAGTACTTAGCACGTTGTATATTTTTTCTTCCATTCTTGAGTTACTTTACTAAGTAGGATATGTTCCAGCTCCATCCATGTAAACACAAAAGAGGTAAAGTATCCATCTTTTTTAAGGCTGCATAATATTCCATGGTATACATATACCACAATTTATTAATCCATTCATGGGTTGTTGGGCACTTGGGCTTCTTCCATGACTTGGCTATTATGAATGGAGCCGCAATGAACAATCTGGTGCAAATATCTTTGTTATAAAGTGATTTTGGTCTTTTGGATATATGCCTAGTGGAGGAATTATTTTCTAAGGTAGTGTTAGTGTATATTGCCATCGCTCATGAATTCTGCAGATTCCTTAGTCTTATCAGACTCTCTTTAATTTAGCTTTTGTAAAACTGTGGTTTTAATTTGCATGCCCTTTATTACTAACCAGGTTAAATAACTTCCAATGGGTTTATATATTCTGTGATTTTTGTGCTGTGAATTTCCATTCTTGATAGGGGTAGATAGCCTCTCAGATAGCTCCCAGTGATGCTTACCTCATTGTGAAATCTTCTCCCTTGAGTAATAACTAGACTTAGGAATTTGCCAAATAGAACATGGCAAAAAATGATTAGCTGTTGATTCTGAGATTAGGTTTCCAAGAGACTGTGACTTCAGCTTGCCCTCTCTCACTTTTTTCAGGCACTCACACCCAGGAATGTCAGGGACCAGGTTGCAAGCTACTATTTGGAGGGCCCCATGTGTTAGGGATCTGAGGGAGGCCACTGGCCAAGAGCTGGAAAAGCTGAGACCCTTGATCCAGTGAGCTGGCAAGAACAACTATATGAGTGAGCACGGCAGTGAATTTTCTGCTCAAATTAAACTGCAGTATCTCCTAATACCTTGATGGCATCTTTGTAGAGACCCTGGCTCAGAGGAACCCAGCTAAGCCTTACCCAAATTCTTCACTCACAGAAACTTGGGTAATATTGTTATCCATCAAATAAATAATTAATACAGTGAATGTTGAAGCTTTTTATTTTATTTTAGACAGTCTTACTATGTCACCATCAGTAGAGTGCTGTAGCATCACAGCTCACAGAAACCTCCAACTCTTGGGCTTAAACAATTCTCTTGCCTCAGCCTCCAAGCAGCTGGGACTATAGGCACCCACCACAATGCCCAGCTATTTTTTTGTTGCAGTGCCATTGTTGTTTTAGCAGGCCTGGGCTAGGTTTGAACACACCAGCCTTGGTGTATGTGGCTGGCACCATAACCACTGTGCTATGGACACTGAGCTCGTTGAAGCTTTTTTTATGACTTAATATGGTTCTTCATATATTCTAGGTGTAATACTTGTCAGTTGTATATGTTGCACTAATTTTTTCCAAAATTAATATAGTAACATTTTACTACTTTATCTTTTGAAGACTTTTGATAAAAGATGACAGACTCTATTTATGCATATATGTGTACACACATATATGTGTATATATACATGCATGTATGTATTCATATTATATTTAGATATAATGTATTTTTACAATAGATATACTAAACATATTAGATATATTATATATTAATATATAAGATCTTTACCTCTATACATATCTTCTCATGTCAGAGTTTATTTGCATTGCCATGAACAGGAACTATTTTGCATTACTATAAGAAAGAGACAGGTGACACCTGTGAGCTCAACGTAAGTTGAAATCTCTCTCGAGAAATAAACCATCTAAGGATAACCAAGATGCACACAGTCATGGAATCAGACAATTCCCAGGAGTTGGACCTCACATTTTCGTGAAACTCACTCCCCCACCTTGGCATCATAAAGAATCTCTTTCTCAAGGTTGTTCTTATTCATGAAAAGGCTTTCTTATGTGATGATTATTTATACACATGCAGCAAAAGTAGTAATTATCTATGTAGTCCTCCTTTTGAGCTCCTTTGCAAACATAGGGACATGCAGTATTGAGCAACCACTAAAGCCACTGAATTAATATGTCTGGAAGTTTTCAGATGAAATCTCATACTGAACTTTTCAAAGTCTCTATTTTTGGTATTGTAAAGCTACTAAACTAAACCCTATAATAGTTTCTCCGCTGGAATTCACCTGTAACGTCCTTAAATTTTGAAAAAATATTCCCCTCTTTGAGGTTCTCCAAATTTGCTAAGCCTGCTAGCCTGACAGGAGCTGACTTCCTTCCCACCTATAAGATTAGGAACCTGTTAGCCAGGGATTTCAGTATTTCTGGGAGATCACTCTCGGCCCTATCTCTATGTATAAAGTCAATCTTATTCTTTAATAGTGCCTTGTCATAACTGAAGTAGTCTCAAATATACCACTGAAGGTAAGGTTTTGTTTACAACACTAATTTTTGCATTTATATTCTGATAAAAGAAAGATAGGGGGGTCATTACAAGGAGACCTGCAAATCAGTACAGAAGGCAAAATCTTCATGAAATTGGGCTGCTGAACCAAATTTAGCAAATGCAAAATTCAGGAATCTTCATTGAAATGATTAGAAAATTTTTGTCACAGATATTTGTTTTGACAAGGTAGCACAAGCAAGGTAAGTTTAAGAACGAGTTGGCAGGCTTTGCTAGCCCAAATAAGAGGAATTCTAAGAAGTCCAGAAATTCAGAATTGACAGGTTGGAAAATGGTTTTATACCTCAGGTGTAAGAGTGGTTGGGATTAAAAAAAGACATCAGAAGGAAAGAAAACCCTCATTGAACTTCTTAGTTCAGTGAAGTAATTCAGGGCAGTGATCAGAGTAAGATATGATCTTTTCATTTATATGTTCCAGATGGCCTGATGGTCATGAATAAAAGTCAATGAGTTAAGGACACAAAACAAAAAGGCTCAGAAGAACTTTGGGTGGTGATTAGTGTACAAAACTGACTGGAAGCCAATGAAACCAAATTTTTAAAAGAATTGTATTGCTGAAAATATTATGAATGTCACCTTAAAAGTCTTTTGACTTTTTTGGGCTTAAAACTACTTTTGTTGCCCACACCTAAGCAGAAAATAGACTGGAAATATGTATAGCTGCAAAGGGGAGATATTTTCCAGCACCCATTTTAAACATGTCCAAAAAAGATAACTGAAAATATGAAATCTTACAGAAGATAAAACAAGAACCATAAAGAATAGTGGGAAGGACGCAGAGAGCAGATACCCCCGCCCCCCTCCCCGGGGGTGCTGATCTTTTGTGACATCCAATCCTGGAGTATTTCCACATTGCTGTGGACCACTGGATATCTTGCTTCTTCTTATGTTACTTCTTTTTCCAAATGACAATCCTCATTGGAATCGTCCTATCCCTATGACACCAAAGTAAGTTGAGTACATGAAAGGTGGAGTATTCTTGGTTCCAGAAACAAGGTGATCTATGCAAAAATCTTACAAAAAATGTTGTTTACAACCCAGATCACAAAAGCCTCCCTGATAGAGGTCCACCTTGGGTGTGGGCATTCCCTATAATGTCCTCAGTCATACATATTCTTCATTTTACAGATGTGGAAACTGTTTTAATAAGTCACTTCTAACTGATATTTTAAAAGACTCTTCCCCATCACACATAGAGTTACATGTAGTTAAAAAATGGAAAAACGTGAGGCAGATATATTGATGCAGTTTGACGTCAATGAAATCTAAATGAGCTAGTTAAAAAAATAAATGACACGTAATTTAGTTTAATTTTCTCTATGAAAATTAAAGTTTTCTGTTTTCACTTTTTCGCTTTTTGTGCTACCACTAGACTGTTGTTAGTGAGTCATTAAAAGCCAAGCAAAGTAGAGTGCAGGCGTTGATAATGATCACTTATATATTTTCATACTGTTCCAAAGCTGTACTTTGTTACTTATTCCAGATTTAGCTATTTTTAATTTAATTGGTACTTTTAGAGATTTGGTACCAAACCAGCTGGCATAGTCCATCAGGTGAGGCAGAGAAATAACATTTTAGTTTTGATAAAAACTAACATTTATCAAAGATAATTTGAAATTGGCCCCCGCTCCTCTGTTGACTCCCATACTTAGAAGACAATGGCCAAGGGCATTGTCCTCTAGGAGGACTTGTATTTTTATCATCCAAAGAAAGATTGAAAAACACCCACGAAAGAGCATCTGTAGCAAATAAGAAGCCTAATGTAGTTTAGTTATTGTGGATTTTGGTTCTGCCATCCACGGCCGATGAAATGAAAAGTTATTAGCCAAATCAGTAAATGATGGTTGAGACACACGTTACAACATAAGCATGTTTCTGATTTGGTTATCATTGAGAATATTTGCACATTTTCTTTGTATTTCCACCCCTCTTCCACATACAAGCTCTTAAGATAATTTATATTCTTCCCAGCACAAGGTTTTACATAAGAACTTGATGAATGGATCTTGCAAATCATAGGTACTTCATACATATTTAGTGATGATGCAGAACATTTTATTTATGAATAGATAATTTGTTATATTGTAGTAAACCCACATATGCCATGCTCCATAATGAATTTTTAGGTTACTTATCCATGAAGTTTTAATAGTCCTGCTTCCCAGTCGTTTCAGTTTTCTGTTGGCTGTATCAGAGTTGCTATCTTCTCTGATTTGTTGGTTTACGCCAAATACTGACCTGTGACTAGTACTGATTTTTTTATGCCATGTTCCTTCCTCAATAAGTACAAAACACCTGATATTTTTAAATTACAGGGAGGTAGACTCTTACTAATCTGAAAGAGCTCATTATAATACTATGCTTTGCTTATTATTATTTAGAAATTGTGTTGATAGATTGCAGTTGTCAAAGCACTTTGCTGCTGTTAGCGTACGGAACTTGAACCCGTTTTGCTGGCTGCCTTTCATTAGGTAAATTAGTCAGGAGGATAGCTTACTTTCAAACAAAGAGAGCAATGCTAGGGAGAAATATTGGAGCCTGCCAGAGTTGAACAAATGGACATGAAACTCTGAGTTGTGCAAACAGAAATTGCAAATGTATGTATCATTGTGTCTGTGTGTGTATATACACAAAGATACATAAATTGAAAAAATATATGTAATTGTATATAGCATTAAATATTGAATTCAATTCAAAATCAAATTGGTGGCAGCACAGACCTATGCATTGTGGATCAAATTACTGTATATCCCTCAAAAAGATACGTTCAAGTCCTGACCTGCAGTACTTGTGAAGGTGACCTTATTTGGAAACACAGTCTTTGTGGATGTGACAGAGTTAAAATGAAGTCATTAGGTGGGCCCATAATGCATTATAATTAGCATCATAAGAAAAGGAGAGAGACACAGAGGGAACACATAGGGCAGTGGGCAGAGATTGCAGTGCTACAGCTACAAGCCAAAGAAAGCCAGAGAATGCTAAGGACCACCAGTGAACTGCTGGAGGGTAGAATGAAGCCAAGAAAGATCCTCCCTAAAGATCTCAGAGGGAGCACAGCCACACAGACATCTTGATTTTGGACTTACAGCCTTCAGAACTGAGTTGATACATCCCATTGTTTTAAGCCACCCGGTGTGTGGTATTTTATCACATCACCCCGAAGAAACTAATATGCTTAACTAACAAAGAACTGAAAAAGAAGACTAAATTTTGAAAGTGCTTAGTTTAAAATGTTAAAAGAGTTAATACTTTAATAATGCCCCCCCTTCCAAATATGTGTCAATATGAGTAAAACATAAAATAAGAAATTTAGAAGGACTGGTCTTTCTCAAATACTGGTTTTTTAGGCCAGAAAGAAAAGCAATGCAAAATTGTGAACAAAGCAGGTGATACGGCCTTCCTGACTTCAGGTTCTAAGTAGGTGAGGTTTCTAAGATCTGAAGAACACCCTCAAGAATGGGGACCAACGTGGGGGTAGGTACATGAAGTCTGGAGCTGGGTATAGCTCCTGGTGCCATAAAAAATAGAGACAGTCACAGATTCATGAAGATGATGAATAAAACCATCACAAAAGCAAGTAAGCTAGAAGATGTTTTTCCACGCTTTGCAAGGGCTAAGCCTGCTCAGTTTTAACCTATCATTTTGGAGAACAACAAGAGCCTGAAGGCTACATATGACAGTAATTAGGAGACTATAAGAAAAAATATAGACATATCTCATTGGTGCAAATGATCTAAAAGTCATCAGTAAAATAGTATTAAACCAATTTTTAGCAGCGAATAAATACATACATTATAATTAACCCGGGTATTTTTCTAGGAAGACCAATGAGCTCAACTTCAAGAAAATTTATTACTCTTAAATTCCATATTAACTAGTCAAAGAAAAAAACAAACCCTATGAAGACAGATGTTGAAAACTTTTTAAACAAATTCCAAAACTCACTTTTGATTTTAAAAACTTCAGATGAAAACTATAAATATAAAAGAATTTTCCTTACTTAGTTGAAGTCAACAATAAAAAATCTACAAGTAAATAGCATTTTCATTAAATTAAGAATTAAAATAAAAAGGAGGCCTCCTCTGATGGTTTCTAAACAATAGTAAAATTTAGGCAATGATCAATGCAATAGTTAAAAAATGATTACAGGAAGAAATAAAGGGGAAAAAATTAGGGACAATTCTTAATTGTCAATAATAGAATTACCTACATTTAGAATTAAAGGAATTGACTTGGCACCTGTGGCTCAAGTGGCTAAGGTGCCAGCCACATACACCTAAGGTGGCGGGTTTGAATCCAGCCCGGACCCACCAAACAACTATGGCTACAACCAAAAAATAGCCGGGCGTTGTGGTGGGTGCCTGTGGTCCCAGCTACTTGGGAGGCGGAGGCAGGAGACTCTCTTGAGCCCAGGAGTTGGATATTGCTGTGAGCTGAGATGTCACAGCACTCTACCCAGGGGGAAAGATTGAGGCTCTGTCTCAAAAAAAAAAAAAAAAAAAAGAATTAAAGGAATCTATAGACAGATTATTAGAACTAAATCCATGCAAATGTCAGCATCAGTCATAATAATAAATACAATTTACAAAACAATACAAAGTTTTATTTAAGGTAGAAAATATTACACAGAGTATAAATTTGATGGAGAAAAATTGGAGATCCAAAGAAAATCAAACAAATGGAAGTTACATTCATGTGTTTGTTGGAAAAATTCTGGTGATGTACCCCAGATTAACTTCTCAAGCTAATATAATTTCAAGAATAATATTTTAGGTCTTTCATGAAGCATAAAAAGTACAAATGTCAAAACACATGATCAAAATAATTATGACAAATCGAACACAAACTAGGATAGTAGACTTGACTTAACAAATATCAGAAATTTCAATAAATGAATAATAAAGATACTGGTATGGTATGAGTAAATAATTAATATAATATAAAGAGTCAACAAAGTAACAGACCTACTCATATATGACAATAATGGATGAAGAACATGACATTAGAAATGAATGGAAGAGATCTTAGACTAATAGATAAATGGTTCTGGGACAATTGTTTGTCTATATAAAAAACATTAAAATAGGTCCTTTAAAATAGTTTTAGGAAAATATAGAATAATATCATTAGGACCTACAGATAAGAAAGGACTTCTTTACTCAAGATATAGAAAGCAATAATCATAAAAATAAATGCTGATATATTGTTAGATTATAAGTGAAACATTTTGTGCAAAGAAAAAAACTATAAACTTGTAATAAACTAAAAGAAAATATTTGTTATCCACATGAGTGACAAACAGAAGTATCAAGTGCCCAATGAACAAATGCAAAGGTCATACAAAGGCGATTTGCAGAAGAAAAAATAAAAATAGTCAATAATGAATGAAAAGATACTCCACTGTGGGGGAAGTAAATTAAAACAATAAAACAATCTGATAACAACAGGTGTTAGAGAAACAAAACTCTCAGTTACTCCTAGAAGGACTGTTTAATAGTCCAGATTCTCCGAAGCTCAGTATGGTGTACAGTAAAGCTGATATATCTCATGACAGAATTTTTACCTCTAGATGTACTTTATGGAGAACTCATATAAATTAAGTAGGTGACATGTATAAGAATGATCACTACAGAATAATTCATAATAATGAAACGAGTAAAATGTACATCAATTAGAAAACATATGAATACATACTGTGCAATCTAACAGGATAACACATGGATTTTAAAGTAAACAAGGCATATGTGTGAGAACATGGATACTTTTTTTTGAAATCAAGTGAAAATGGGGTTTATAGAACGTGAAATATTATATACTACTTTTACCTTTTAAAATCCTTCATGTAGCCTATAATCAAAACAAATGATACAATACTGATATTATCACATTCAAAAATAAAGCAAACATAAGATTTTTTTAAGTATCACTAATTTGCTTTTATTTATTTCTTAAAGTATCTTATTCATTTTTATTTATTTTTTTATTAATTCATACACACATAGATCATGAGTAAATTTTTTTTGGCCAGGGCTGGGTTTGAACCCATTTACCTTCCCTCTATCAAACCTCTCCCCTCCTTTCCCTTTCCACTGCATTTCTCTCCTTCATCCTGGGCTATAGATTTGTTTTATCTTTCATAAGAAAGTGTGAGTAAATACAAGTTAGTTTCATAGAAGTACTGAGTACATGGGATACTTTTTCCTCCATTCTTGAGATACTTTATTTGGGAGAATATGTTCCAGGTCCTTCCATGTCATCATAAAAGAGGCAAAAGCTCCATCTTTTTTTAAGGCTGCATAGTGTTCCATGGTACATATACCACAATTTATTAATCCATTCATGGGTCGATGGGCACTTGGGCTTCTTCCATGACTTGGCTATTACGAATTGAGCTATAGTGAATAATCTGGTGCAAATATCTTTTTTGCAAAGTGATTTTTGGTCCTTTGGATATACTCCTAGTAGAGGAATTGCAGGATCCAAAGGCAGGTCAATTTTTAGATCCCTGAGTGTTCTCCAAACATCTTTCCAAAAGAAATGTCTTAATTTGCATTCCCACCAGCAGTGGAGAAGTGTTCCATTTTCTCCACATCCACACCAACATCTGTAGTTTGGGGATTTTGTTATGGGGGCTACTCTTACTGGAGTTAGATGGTATCTCAGAGTAGTTTTGATTTGCATTAGATAAATATCTTCCTTCATCGAATTCGAAATATATTTAAGATAACACTTCAGAGTTATCATAGGGAAACAAATATTAGCTAAATGATATAAATT
>CAUYTI010006060.1:0-13372 GCA_963575145.1 Galago senegalensis | reverse complement strand
CTCTTCTTCTTGGGCTATAATTGGGTTATAGCTTTCATAAGAAAGGCTATAAATTGATTTCATAGTAGGGCTGAGTACATTGTATACTTTTTCTTCCATTCTTGAGATACTTTGCTAAGAAGAATAGATTCCAGCTCCATCCATGTAAACATGTAAGAGGTAAAGTCTCCGTCTTTCTTTAAGGCTGCATAATATTCTATGGTGTACATATACCACAGTTTCTTGATCCATTCATCAGGCGATGGGAACTTGGACTTCTTCCATGACTTAGCAATTATGAATTGGGCTGCAATAAACATTCTGGTACATATGTCTTTGTTATAATGTGATTTTTTGTCTTCTGGATATATGCCTAGTAGAGGAATTGTAGGATCGAATGGCAGGCCTATTTTTAGATAACTAAGTGTTCTCCAAACCTCTTTCCAAAAAGAACGTATTAGTTTGCATTCCCTCCAGCAGTGTAGAAGTGTTCCCTTTTCTCCACATCCATGTCAACATCTCTAGTTTTGGGATTTCATGGTGTGGGCTAATCTTACTGGAGCTTGATGATATCTCAAAGTAGTTTTGATTTGCATTTCTCTGATGATTAAGGATGATGAATATTTTTTCATGTGTCTGTAGGCCGTGCACCTGTCTTCTTCAGAGATGTTTCTCTTCAAGTCCCTTTCCCACCCTGAGATGAGATCACTTGTTCTTTTCTTGCTAATACATTTGAGTTCTCTGTGGATTCTAGTTATTAAACCTTTATCAGAGATATAACCTGCAAATATCTTCTCCCATTCTGTGGCGGTCTGCTTGCTTTGCTTACTGTGTCTTGGCTGTGCAGAAGCTTTTTAGTTTGATCAAGTCCCAATAGTGTATTTTTGATGTTGTTTCAAGTGCCTGGGGGAGTCCTCCTTATAAAATATTCGCTCAGGCCAATTTCTTCAAGAGTTTTCCCTGAACTTTCTTCTAGTATTTTTATAGTTTCATGTCTTAAGTTTAAATCTTTAATCCAGTGAGAGTCTATCTTAGTTAATGGCAAGAGGTGTGGGTCCAGTTTCAGTCTTCTACAGGTCAGGTCGCCACCTAGTTTGCCCAGCACCATTTGCTAAATAGAGAATCTTTCCCCACTGAATGTTTTTAATTGGCTTGTCAAAGATCAAGTAACGGTAAGTAGCTGGGTCTATCTCTTAGTTCTCTATTCTGTTCCATACATCTACCTCTCTGTTTTTGTGCCACTGCCATATGGTTTGATAACTATCGATTTATAGTATAGTCTGTGGTGTGGTAGCATAATTCTTCCTGCTTTGTTTTTATTTCTGAGTAATGTCTTGGATATTTAAGGTTTTTTTTCTGATTCCATATAAAATGAAGTATTATTTTTTGAGATCATTAAATATGACAGAGAAGCTTTAATAGGGATTGCATTAAAATTATATATTGCTTTGGGTGATACAGACATTTTAACAATGTTGATTCTTCCAGTCATGAGCATAGTATGTTTTTCCATTTGTTAACATCTTCAGCTATTTCTTTTCTTAGTTTCATAGTTCTTTTTATAGAGATCTTTTATGTCCTTTGTTAGGTAAACTCCCAAATATTTCATTTTCTTTGTAACTACTGTAAACAGAATAGAGTCCTTGACTGTTTTTTCAGCTTGTCTGTTGCTAGTACTGTGTTTCTCCAAAAATAAGACCTACCCAAGGCTCAGCGCCTGTGGCTCAAGTGGCTAAGGCAGCAGCCACATACACCTAAGGTGGAGGGTTTGAATCTAGCCCCAGCCCACCAAACAACGATGGCTGCAACCAAAAAATAGCCAGGCATTGTGGCAGGCACCTGTGGTGCCAGCTACTTGGGAGGCAGAGACAGGAGACTAGCTTGAGCTCAGGAGTTGGAGGTTGCTGTGAGCTGTGATGCCACAGCACTCTACCCAGGGGGAGAGCTCGAGACTCTGTCTCAAAAAAAAAAAAAAAAAGATCTATCCCTAAAATAAGTCCTAGCAGGATTTCTATGCATTTGTTAAATATAAGTCCTACCTGGATAATAAGACCTAGTGATGGGCTTATCATGCATTTTGGTGCAGAGCAGTACAGAAGACTGAGCCGTTCGCAATTGTGCTAGTTCCCTCGTGGTAACCGGGATTACAGGTATCCTATTGTGTAGGTGGGAACAGATAGGGGAAAGGAGTTTATGCATCACTAGCACCAGCTCCACCAACAAGGTTGGTTCCCCCTGTCAGTTTCCAGAAGAAGATGACTTAACTGAATTTGAGTAAATGCAGATTGTTGTATTATACTTACTAAAAATAAGACATCCCTTGAAAATAATCCTAGTGTGTCTTCTTGAGAAAAAATAAATATAAGCCAGTGTCTTATTTTTAGGAAAACACAGTATTGTTGCTGGATTATGGATATATAGAGGATTATATTATTTTGTATGCTTTATATAATATGAAGTTTAAAAGAAAAATAAGTATAAAAAAGTCATAGAATAGGAGAAAGTATTTCTTTCTTTCTTTCTCTTTTTTTTGGGGGTTGGGGGAGACAGAGTCTCACTATGTTGCCTTTGGTAGCCTGCCATGGCATCACAGCTCACAGCAACCTCTAACTCTTGGGCTTAAACAGTTCCTTTGCCTCAACTTTTAGGTGGGAATACAGGTGCCCACCACAACACAGCTATTTTTGTTGCAGTTGGTCATTGTTTTTTAGCTGTCCCAGGATGGGTTAAAATCCACTAGCTTCAGTGTGTATGACTGACACCATTAACTACTGTGCTATGGGTGCCAAGCCAGGAGAAAGTATTTTCTATAAATATAACCTACTAGTGGTTATCACCCAGAAATATATGATTAAATTCTGAAAATCAAAAAGGAAAAAACATACTGCCAAAAATGAAAGTGGGAGGAAATCATTGATAAAACGCTTCACAGAAAGGGAAAGAAGTTCTTCAAAATTATTCTCACATTGTATCCGGATGTATAATGGAACCTCTTTATAATTTCAGTTACCCTGCCTCACTCTATTTGGTAGGTGCAAATACTATTCAATATATATCTATAGATCCAAGGTTTCCCATGAGATTATAGTTTTCTTAGTTGAAGCTACTATAAGAAATAACCGGGCAGCACTTGTGCCTCAAAGTGTAGGGCTCCGGCCCCATATACTGCACATGGCGGATTCAAACCCAGCCCCAGCCAAAAACTGCAAGCAAACAAACAAACACACAAACAAACAAACAAACAAAAAACCATAGACTGAATGGCTTAAACAATAACATTTATTTATCACAAGTCTAGAGGCTGGGATTCCCAAGATCAAGGTGTTGGCAATACCAGTGTCTGTTGAGGGCCCACTTCCTGGTTTGCCCATGCCTTTGTATCCTCACATGTTGGAGAGCAGAGATAAAGCAAGCAAACTTTCGAATGCTTCTTCTATAAGGTATTAATACCATCACTAGAGATGTACCCCTGTGACCTGATTAACCTCCCAAAGACTCCTAGTACCATCATTTCTGGGTATGGGATTTCAATATATGAATTTTAGGGGAAAATATTTAGTCCATAAGAATAGTTAAAGCATTTTACAAACTTTAAAGCTCACTGAGATGTAAATTATTTCATTATTTTGGGGCCCAATATGATATTACTTATCAGGAAAACCAAAATAAAATTTAAAAATTGACAACCAGATTCATTTTATGCTCAGTCTTCTGGGTGTCACTATCTTAACCTACCTCATTTCCAGATTCTGAATTATTGCTTAACTCCTAAGACAGGACTTTGATTTTCTATTTCCAGTCTCCTCTATAAATTAAGCTTATTCTGTCTGCTGTTAAAACTTGCCAGAGAGAAATTAAATGAAATTATTTCATTGCAGCATACATCTGAAAATTCTCATCTGTTAAAATCTTCTCTCTGGATTGATGGTTATAACCCTTTCTTAATAGTGTTTAGGCTTCAGTTACCTGAAACCCTCTTCAAAACTGTAAGACCTTCTTGTTAAGTTCCATTTCTTTGGCAATGAACACACCAATTATATGTATGTTTCCATAGCAACACTATCTGGAGTTCAATATTTTGGAGAAGTTTGATCCCAGTTCATCTATTCAGACTTCACATTATGCTCATTTCATCAGGCCTGCAACTGTGTCTCTAACCCAAATCTTCATGCTGTACTTCAATCCCTGGATGCACCACTTGACTATAGGTCAAGGTACAATTTTGTACCTTGATTCTCTCAGGTAATCAGGTCTTTCATGCTTTGAGGTCACCAAGGAATCATCATTGAAATCAACTGGCTTAACCTACAGGTTTTCAGAACCATGGCTTGCTTCTTGGGAATCATTTATTTTCTACTCTATTCCTGAGCCACTTGGTTTTCAGATCCTGTCCTGCCTTGGCATCTAGAAACCTTACAGTCCTTAGATAACTTGACTGGTATTCTTAGTCTCTGCTACCAGCTATCTACTATGTACAGATGTAAACTTGAGGATTACTTGTTTCTAGGACATAGGTAGAAGCTACATTCCTTACATAATGATAATGGTGATAAAAGCAGTATGATGAAAATAACTCAGAATAGTTAATCTTCAGGACATATAGGAACCTGTTGATAAAGTTCTGTATAACCAGATAGTCTTTGATACCATTACTGAGAGAATATAATTATGTGATCCTAAGTTCTGAGGAGATATATATATATATATAATATATATATATATATATATATATATATATGCTGTTATATATATAGGTCCCTATTCTATATATAGAACCCTATTCTTTATATAGAATATCCTATTCAGAGTATTTTTATTTATATTTATCCTATTCTATAGAAAAAAATCAAATCAATTATTGTAATACCTCAGTAGTATCCACTTTTGCTTCCTCTAAATTAACAACTAAATCACACTGAAGTTATCATGTATGTGACAGAATTTGAATGACACAGAATAACCATGACTTTGATGGAAAGTGTGATTTTTTTTCCATTTTTTAAAATTTAGATTTTATTATCCTTTTCTTTTGAGACAGAGTCTTACTTTGTTGCCCTGGGTAGATTCCATCCATCACAGATCACAGCAACCTTAAACTCTTGGGCTCAAGCAATCCTCTTGCCTCAGTTTTTCATTTTTAGTAGAGATAGGGTCTTGTTCTTGTTCTGGCTGGTCTCAAATTTGTGAGCTCAAGCAATCCACCCACCTCAGCCTCCCACAGTGCTAGGATTCCAGGCATGAGCCATCTCACCCAGTCTAATTTAGATTTTAAATATATTACTCAACAAGGATTTAACATCAGCGTTCAGAAAGTGGACAGAACCTGCAGGAGATTAACCATCCATGGGTCTGACCACAGTTTATGCTGTATCCATGATCTCCTGCACAGTTTGGACATAAGATAGTCACCATCCAGGTAGGAGAGCAGACAGGTCCACAGTGTAGTGAAGACACAAGGGAGACAATAAATTCATTTTTTACTATTTTCACATATACATGTGATTATTAGGTTTCTACTTTTTGCCTTCACAGAATTAAAAAGGCTGAAAATTTAACAACACTAACAATGTTTGAGATAAGGACTAGAAACAAAAACCTCATAAAGAACAAATGATGATAAATACATTCAGAAAAGAAATAAGATGATTACTGCAATGAAGTATTGAGCAATAATAATAATAGTAATGCAAAGAAAGTAACATTCATATTGTCAAATAAGAGTATGTCTATTATAGAATGCTTTGACTCTGAGGTTCAGTATGTAGTTATCAATTAACTTCTTATTATTTTCTTTTTCAAAAAAAAAAAGGACAATAAATTCTTTTATTTGCAACTTTAAAGCCACACAGATACCCAGGGATGGACACTATTTTTTAATCTGATGTCCTTGGGAGGAGTAACAACATGAATGCTTCATTGTTTAATGGCTGTCAGCACAGTGGTTTCTGAAAGAAAAATACGATTCTCTATCAAAGACTTAAAGTTGACTAGAGAGAGGATGACAGGACAAGAACAGGGCAGGCACTCAGCTTCCCTAACCAGGTTCAACATCAACATTTCTACTTCCCTGCAGTTGAAACAGTGATGGTCATTATAGGGCTAAGACATTATCTACTTTTAACTCCTCTTTTAAATCAACAAGATTTTCAGATTATTTCCAGGAAAGCATCTATAACTTTTGTTTAGGGAGCAAGGCTGACGATGGCAGCCATTCAAGGTCATTTTATTGCTCAGTCTTCTTCTTGACTATCTTAATGCCTCCTACCCACCAATCTTGGTTACAGAGACTAACTCTGGGCTCAGCGTCTGTGGCTCAAGTGGCTAAAGTGCCAGCCACATACACCTAAGGTGGCTGGTTTGAATCCAGCCTGGGCCCGCCAAACAACAATGACAGCTGCAACCAAAAAGTAGCCAGGCGTTGTGGCAGGCGCCTGTGGTCCCAGCTACTTGGGAGGCTGAGGCAGGAGACTCGCTTGAGCCCAGGAGTTGGAGGTTGCTGTGAGCTGTGATGCCACAGCACTCTACCCAGGGGCACAGCTTGAGGCTCTGTCTCAAAAAAAAAAAATCAAAACAACAACAACAACAACAAAAAAAAAAAACAGAGACTAACTCTGATTACTTCCAGTCCTCCCTTGCAAGGAAACACAGTGTATGTAACTGACAGCACTGCTTTTTGCATGTTTTCCTTAGGTGTTCCAGAATCAAGGCTAGTGAAAGATAGTCATCCATGGTGATGTTTCAGAAAAGTTAAGCCATGGTTTCTCTGTTGTGGATTCTTTAAATAGTTTCAGAAAGCATGAAACTTACATCCACCATCTTGATCTCAGGACACTGAATCTTCTGCACCTCATGAAGCACAGTGTTCATCACCATGACCTCATCAACAGAGGATTCCTCAATCAGGCGGGGGGCATCTGCAGACAGGATGCCATGGGTGGCCATGACATAGGTCTTATAAGCACCTCTCACTCTCAGGGTCTCTGCAGCAGCAACAAATACTCTCCACATCGTCAATAATGTCATCCACTATGATTGCAATGCGGCCTCTAACATCTCCAACAATGGTTATTGGTGGCTTCTCTTTGGCCATCATCAATGAGAACTTCAGGCACGGGTGCACAGTGGCATTTTTGAACATAGAGGGAGAGTGACAACCATCATCCATGTCCAGCTCTGTGCCCTGAGCTTCCCGGTGGATGACAGCCAAGCCCAGACACAGCCTCTCAGCATAGGACTGGGCCCTTTTTGCAGCATCAGGAAACTTAGCTACAGTGACTGCATTTCTGTAATTTGGAATTTCTTCCTGGATATACTGAAGCAGGAAAGGTGAGGCTCTGAGGTTGTCCACAGGAAAGCTGAAAAAGCCTTGCATCTCCTTTTGGTGAAGAGCCCTAGTGATAATGTGAGTTAGACCTGCTTTCACCAGCGTGGACACAAGGAACTTGCACACGATGGAGCCTCTCTTCTTTATCTAGCTCTGCTTGCTGTAGGGGAAATAAGGGATGACTCCAATAATATTCCTGGCACAGGAAGTCTTCAATGCATAGTCCATGATCAGCAACTCCATCATGGCTGTGTTCATATCCCTGGGTATTGTCTATATGATGAAAATATCTTGGCCACGAACAGATTCTTTTATTTCAACTCTTGTTTTCCCATTGGTCTCTTGGTATACAACAGACTTCCCCAGTTCAGCACCAAGATGCTCAGTGATGCACTTGGCCAGCTCTGTGCAGGTGGCTGTGGATTTGGCCCAGAAGACCGGTAGCAGGAACAGGCGGTGTTCTTGGCTGGTCGGACTACCGGACCCACTCTCAGGGTGCGAAGGCAGAGGACGCAGACAGCCGCGGGAGCCGCAGCAGCTTCTTGGGCATCATCTGGCCTGAGGCGCTGTTACAACTGGCCCTATGTGGGGCTGGACCCCGCAGTGGCTCCAATCACGAGGGTCGCTGGGCCTAAGTACTACTGCGGTGTCTGACTGAGGAAGGTTCTAAGAAGCTTGGCACCGGTGGAGGGAGACTGGAGATCCCCACCCCTAGCATCCTGCAAGCTATGAGGAGTGGCTGCGGAGACATGGAAAGTGTGATTTTTATGTTTCTGATGACAGTGTTAATTAATATCAAGTGGAAATGTTGACCTACATGCTCATACAAAGGCTAGTTTAATGGATTAGTTTGTTTATTGGATTGACTAAAAATGTCCCTGATTGCTGTCACTTCATTGGGAAACAGTCTTAAGGTTAGTGACTTTTCCTAAGGTAAAAAAATTTGAAAATGTTATTCTATCATAGATATTTCCAGTTTTCCATTTTATTAATCATGAAGAGCAACACTTTGCCCTGAAAATGGGAGATCTATTAGAATTGGTGGTAATCTAACAATTCAAAATTCCTCTAAAAAACATATTTACACTTCTAATTTAACTAAATATTCTCTTAACATATCTTGCAGCTGAATTTTGAGACAAAAGTATGCATTTGAAGTATCCTATAAGCCAGGTGCAGTGGCTCATGCCTGTAATCGTAGTAGTCTGAGAGACTGAGGAGGATTGCTTGAGCTCAGAAATTTCAGACCAGCCTGAGCAAGAGTGAGACACCCCACCCCTTCCCTACTAAAAGTAGAAAAAAAAATAGCTGGGGTTTTGGCGGATGCCTATAATCACAGTTACTCAGAAGGGTAAAGAAGGAAGATTACTTGAACCCAGGAGTTTGAGGTTGCTGTGAGCTAGCCTGATGCCATGGCACTCTTGCCTAGGCAAAAGAGTGAGACTATCTCAAAAATAAAAAAAAAAATTATTATGTAACCTTCTATATTACTGATGCTATAGTGCCTCCTTTAAAAATTGGGCTTGGTTTGATATTTTTATGGAGCTCAACTCGGGTGCATTTAAGTACATTAAAATTCTTTCTATGATTAAAAACTCTAGCATAGGCTTTTCTCTCTTTTTTTAGCTGAAGAATGCCATACATACAGAAAAGGACACCACTAAATATACAACTCAATAAACTTTCCCTAAGTAGATACACATATATAACCATCACCCAGTTCAAGAAACAGGAAATTACTAGTTTATCAGCTGTTCCATATGTTACTGTGATTCCCCCCAAATAAGACACATATATAACCATCACTGAGTTCAAGAAATAGGAAATTACTAGTTTGTCAGCTGTCTTCCATGTGTTACCATGATTCCTCCAAAATAAGACACTATATATTTTTTTTCTCAAGAAGATACACTAGGGCTTATTTTCAGGGGCTGTCTTCCTCTCCACCCCGAAATGCATGACGTGGCTTTGCAGATATGCTACAGAGCCACGCCCATCACCAGGTCTTATTATAGGGGTAGGGTTTATATTTAACAAATGCATAGAAATCCTGCTAGGGCTTATTTTTTGGGTATGTCTTATTTTCAGGGAAACACAGTACCTCCCAATCATTACCTCTTCTCTCCTTTACAGAGCCCACCCTTACCCTGACATATAATTCCATATATTAATTTTACCATATTGTGCAATTACAATATACAACATTAGTATATTAATCTTTGTCACTGGATAGTATTTTTACCATTTACTTTTGGGTTATTTATTATTTTGATTATTATTACTATAAATATTCTTGTACATATCTTTTAGTGTATCCATATACATTTCCATGAGTTTGTATGTGTATTTGTAAGTGTGTATGCCTAGCACAGTCTTAAGTGAAGTGTCTATTCAGTGCTGCTATCACCAATTCACCAAATAGAATGTAGTTTTCTAATTCTAACTTTGTATTTTAGCTTCATGCTTTGTTCTTTCCTATACTCTTCCTTCCTGATAAATCAGATAATGGTAGGTTAATTAGCTGCAGTATCTAGGACTTTTAAATTTGCATAAACTATAAAATCTTTTTCTTTTGAGTCTGTGTTCTGGACTCCCAACAGTCCTCACCTATATTCTTAAATAATTATTTATTTTTATAACCACTTCTTAAAGATATAATATACCATAAAATGCACTCTTTAATTCAGTGATATTAGTATATTCACAAAGTTGTAAAACTATCAGTACTATTTAATTTTAGAACATTTCTGTCACCACAAAAGAAGCTAGTTTTTCTATTTTTAATAGAGGTGCACTCTCACTCTTAGTCCTACTATGAAAATAATTTATAACTTTCATATGAAAGCTATAAGCCAATTATAGCCCAAGAAGAAGGGAAAAGGGGAGAGGGAGAAGAGGGGAGAGGGGAGGATGGAGGGAGGAAGGGTAATTGGTGGGACCACACCTACAGGGCATCATACAAGGGTACATGTGAAACTTACTAAATGTAGAATATAAATGTCTAAACACAATAACTAAGAAAAGGCCATGAAGGCTATGTTAACTAGTTTGATGAAAATATTTCAAAGTGTGTATAAAAGCAGCATGTTGTACCCCATGACTGCATTAATGTACACAGCTATAATTTAATTAAAAAAAATTAGAATTAAAAAAAAATCCTGCCTCAGCCACTGAGAGTGCTAGAATTACAGGTGTGAGCTACCATGCCCAGCCAGATAATGCTTGCTTATTTCTTTGTGTGTCTCATAATACCTTGTTAAAGATAGAAATTCCAAATAATATCATGTGGGAATTTTAGAAATTAAATTTCCTATAAGATTTTTTGTTTCTTTCTGATTTTTATTTTTGTTGCTGTTATTGTTTAGTGACCTTACTAAATCTGTAAAATTTTTATTATTTGTCATGTATGGCCACTGAAGTTTGTTAGTGGTTAACTAGTGATTGGACAAGATTTCTTTCAGTATCGTCAACCTTTCCAGTCTTTGTCAATGGGCTCTGTGTGCTGGTGCACACCATAAATGCTCTGACAAAAAGCTTATAATACTGCCTTAATTTTTACTTCTTGCTTGTGCAGAGCCCTAAAGTCAGCCAGAGGTTAGAGATTAGGACCTTCTCAATTTGTTTCTTGGGTTAGCATCTAGCTTTTCTTATATGTGGGGCTATAGATAATATATGTGGGGCTTAGATAATCCTTATTATGACTACTTTTCTAGTTTAATTTCAGTATAAGGAGAAGCTCAAGTAATTTTGACTATAATGAAATATGTTCCACAAATCCTATGACCCATAGCTATATAATCCTTTTGTGAAAAAAAAAAAGATATCACTCTTATTTTGATTCTTTCCAGTTATACTCTTTGAGAATTGTATTACCTCTATAATATAGGGAACATTCTTACCAGTAGCCATAGTTGTTGTTGAGCTTTCAATTTGTCCTTGCATGTTTGTCTTTTTGTTTCATATGGGAGTTCATATTCCAGTACATAAAAATTTAAAAAAAAAGTAAGAAATTCCTGAATGAGTTTGGAGTTCTCACTATAGATGCTTAACTTACAATGGGGTTACATCCTAATTAACTGATCTTAAGTTGAAAGTATTATAAGCTGAAAATGCAGTCACTACACCTAACCTACTGAGCATCATAACAGCCTCATCTATCTTAAATATTCTCAGCACAGTTAGATTAGCTTACAGTTGGGCAAAATAATTTATCAATAAAACCTATTTTGTAATAAAGTGTTGAAGACTTTATGCTATTTATAGAGTACTGTACTAAAAGTGAAAACAGAATGGTTTTATTGGTAATCAAAGTATGATTTCTTATGTATCACTTTCACACCATTGTAAAGCAGGAAAGTCTTAAGTTGAACCATCATAAATCAGGAACTCTATTAGGAACAAGTAAAGCACTGAAATAATATTTCTGGACTTTGATTTGAGGGCTCAGAATTAAACGTGACATAAGAATTGCCTTAGAAAAAAAGAGAGATTAAAATAATATAATATTTCTAAATCTGTGCCCTACTTCAACTGAATGGAAAACACTGAGGAGACAATAGGTGTCTGTAATTTAAAGTATAAGTTCTGTTTACATAAATCCTATCTGAAAGCATGCTAGGAATCTCAAACCAATATTCACCATTTTTTATCCCTCTCACTTGTGCTTCTCACAGATACTTAATATTGAAAAATACTTCCTCATTCCCAGCACTCCTCATCTTCCTTTGCTCGTCTCCATTTTCTGTATTACTTACACCTTTATAGCAAAATCATTTAATCAACGTTCTAAAATCATTTCTTTTCCTCTTCTGAAATTTAATCTCCAAGTGGAGGGATCTTTATTTTTTTTTACTGATATATCCCAAATGCTTAGAACAGTGTCTGGCACAAAAGGTGCTTAGCAAACTGAATGAAAAAAATGGGTGCATGTATTCAAATAGAAAATTGTGATGATCACAGCCTACGTATTCCCATTAAATTGATAAGTTTCTCCATGTGTCTGTGAAGGTACAAGGTATGTCAAATGAACTTTTTCTTTTAGGATTTCTTGTCATTATCTTTGCCAGGGTGCATTTTGGCCAACAGGAACTATTTCCAGGTATAATCAGTACCTACCCAGTGTATTTTATGTGTATTTGTCATTCGCTACATATTTAAAAAATGAATAATTTTGATAAGTAGAAGTAGAAATGCTCATTTGAGTCTAATTAAGCACATCGAAATGTATCTGAGCAAATTACCATAACAACCTTTTTCACCCTCAGGGCAGTTAGTTTATATTCTTTCTCTCTGGCCTTCAGATGTGTTACAGTAGCTCCTAGTTTAAATTACTCATTTGCAGCCATCTGAGATACTTCTGACTGATCTCCTTATCAAGGAGAGATATATGTCTAGACTTTATGAAATCTGCTTTGCCAATAATTGAGTCCCAGACCCTACTCTGCTGAGCTTTTCCTGATCGCTTCTTCTCCCTGTCTTTACTCTTTTTTTGTGCCCTCATGTTTAGTTGTGCTATTATTTATTTCCCAAGATTTCCTCTGATTTTCTTTTTGTATTATTTCCTCCCCATTTGGGGACAGAAATGTGAGTACATAATATTCTTAGCCATAAATATCACTTTAAAAAGTAAATGCATAATATTTCCAGTACATTTGATAATTTAACAACACAGAGGTTATAGGCACCAATCCCCTGTACAAAAATACACATATAACTTTTCATGTAACTTGCAAACTTAAGTATCAGTAGCATACTGTTGACTGGAAGACTTACATAACAGTGGCTTGATACATATTTTGTATGTTATGAGTATTACATACTGTATTCTTATTATAAACAGCTATAAACAAAACTAATTAACAAAATCATGAGAACAAAATATATTTACTATTCATTAAGTGGAAGTGGATCATGATGATAAAGGTCTTCTTTTTATTTATTTATTTTTTTTGAGACAGAGCCTCAAGCTGTCCCCCTGGGTAGAGTGCCGTGGCATTACAGCTCACAGCAACCTCCAACTCCTGGGCTCAAGCGAGTCTCTTGCCTCCGCCTCCCAAGTAGCTGGGACCA